>VXAY01002166.1:26689-49178 GCA_013399855.1 Oxyruncus cristatus | reverse complement strand
TAGCGTTCATTGAGTAGCTTTCTCATCTCTGACTTTGACTGTTGATGGTTTTAGTCCCTTTATTTACTGTGTTTGCATAACTGGTTTAGCAGGAAATAACACATGACTATTCTGGTTCCTCTGTATGAGATAGTATCAGTGAGGGTTGGTGTTTTGGACCATTAAAACACTGCTCAAGGAAGGGGAAGTCACTATTTTTTTATTTTATTTTATTTTATTTTATTTTATTTTTTATTATTTTTATTTTATTCGGTTTGTAAGAATAGCTAGTTTTAGTTGTTTGTAGAGGTATGGTAAGGGCTCTGTGTGTGCGTCTGTGTTTTCACATCCTCAGAACAGAATACTATTTTTACCTTTTTCAAACAGTTCAAATATGTTTCCCTGTTTACCAAATGCTTCATTTTCACTCCCATCCTCACATTTAAAGATAGCATAAATGAGACTTTTTTTGTGTGTTTATTTCTTTGTAAAGTAGTTTGACCTGAACATATACAGGCTTGAACTTTGCACAGTGAGTCTTGTAGCCCATAGTAAAGACCTTTGAACTTACCTAGCTTCCCATGGCTACACCAGGGTTGCAGAACCCACAAATATATTATCCCTCACCTGAAACACAAAACAAACAAAAAAACAAACAAAGAAAACAAAAACAACAGCAAAACTTGCTGCATGGAAATACATAAATAAGTTTGCTAATTTCTAATTGTGCAGCTTTCATCCTTGATGGGAAGATCTGCAGGGAAGTTTTGGAAGAAAGGCAGGCATGTGGTACTTCTAATACACTCTTATTGAATCCTCATTCTTCAACAGCCAAATTAACTAGTGCTTTCAAATAGTATTATCCTCACAACATTTCATCTTGTTGTTTTTCTAACTTCTTACATTGTTTTCCCACCTTAATGGAAGGATTCACTTGCCTGTCAACATAAGGATATAATAAGCTACTGGAATGCAGCAGGTGGAGCTCACGTGTTGTGGTAACAGTACACAAGCCTGGTGTTCAAAGGTTCTGGTGTCTTCAGTATGTCTGCAGGGCAGTCATGTGTGACTGCAGCATGTAGAGCTGTACTAAAAGTAACAGCAATCTGGGTTTGTTGACACCAACAAAGAGAAAAGGATTAGCAGTCCGGTTTGGGTGTGTGAGGCCTGCACAGGGCATGGGTAGCGAGCCCATGCTAAAGCCCTCAGCACTGACACTACTGGCTACACAGACTTTAAGACTGAAATTGGCAAAACTTCTGCTCTCTGTGCTCTAGCACTTCTGTTTAGATTGTAGGCATATTCAGTGCAGTGTATGTGCGTACAAACATAAACATGACCACAGTGTCACCTTCAAGATCCCCACTGCCTGGGTGACTTTCAGAGCTTCTAATGTGGTGATGTTATGATAACTACAGAATTGCAAGTGCTGGCAGGATTTCTGGTCATTTTGGATTCCTGGGGGTTTTTTGTACTTTGTCTTTAGATGGTTATTTGTCTAATCTTTCTACTTTCAGAATTTCTTCCAGATCATTATACAAGCTAAAGGTGGATCTCTTAAATAAATTTGAAGGTTCCTAAGTGGATCCCTTAAACATATTTTAAAAGGATCATTTACTTATTAACTGATGTAAAGGGGAAAATACTGTAAGTAGACAGAATGTTCTGGATTAAACTGATGGATAAAGGGGAAATCAAAAGAGTAAAACTATTAATGGGTTTGAGATGAAGTTTGCTGTTCCAATAAAAGAAGAAAGCCAGGGAATGGATGAGGTAAGGAGATAGGGACTAAAATTCCTCATACAAACAAAATGAGGTCACAATTGCAGCAATAGAACTAGAGCCCTGAGGGAGGAAAGTAGATGTGCAGAAAGCAAAGCTTCTCCTGCTGGAACACTGATCTCCGAGAAAATTGTGCCCTGGGGAACTAGGGGACAAGCAATGCCAGGTGGACTGGAGCCCTGCAGCCCAGTGACAATGACTATTGGATCCATCTAATTAGAACCCTCTCTCTACACTGAGTTTTTTCAGGGACCTGGAGCTGTAACATGAAATGATTTCACTGAAGATACTGGAATCCAGAAAGGAATCCCACCTCATCTGCTCAGGATACAGGCTAACTGAGGTGGGGATGACAGCACCTCCTTTTCACAGAATCATAGAATCTGCTGTGTTGGAAGGGACCCATCAGGATCATCGACATGTACCTGAGGGCATTGCCGAGTGCTTCTTGAACTCAGACAGGCTTGGTGCTGTGACCACTTCCCTGGAGAGCCTGTTCCAGCACTCGGCCATCTTCTGGGTGAAAAACCTCTTCCTAATACCCAACCTAATTTTGCTTTGTTCTCTGCTTGAATGGGTTTGTCATCCTATCACCAAAGGCTGACCAAACTTCCAGGCCGTGGGGTTCTTCAGTGAGAGCATTTCTTGCTGTTTAACTCCTCTAAAATTACAAAAGCCAGGAAACATATTAAACTGAATGAAACTTTGATTTGTCCCTGTGATTATGACATTTCACTGAGTATTCAGATGGGAAAGAATCTTTTTTTTCTCTCTCTGCTCCAAAGACTGCTGTCTCTTGCTAAGCAGAAGGAGTCTATAAGCCCAGTTCAGCCTGTACCAGCTGAGGAGGAATGGAGACTGCTCTTCAAAATGAAACCGCTGGTTAGAGCATGCTACACAAAACTTGAGGCTATGGTTCCTTTAGTCCTTGTTAGAGCAGGATTTTGCTTCTGGAATGGGCTCTACATATTGCTGCTGTCCTCTGCCTTGGCTTCCCACAGGCGTCAGAGCTATTGACACATTCTGATCCAGTCTGTGCTTTCAGGGCAACTAGAGCTTGGATGTGGACAGTCCTCCAAGGCAGCAGAGAAAGCATATTGTCACTCCACAGAGCCTAGACTTGTAGTGTAACAGATTAGTAGATAGTTCTTTGTTCTGAAGAATTTTAGTGTGTCATTTAAAAAGAACAGGTAGCATATAGAAAAACTTGCCCCTGAGTGCCAGCTTAGGGTGTTGCCACTGAATTATCTTTGTCCTGTACAGCCTAGTTACTAAGAGGGCTTCTTTTTAATGCAGTGTAAGATGAATGTTTTAGGCACAACCAATTGCAGACATTACATAAACTACCACCAGCAGATGTTCACACATCTTACCTTCAGGAGTCACAACCAGAAATGGCAATGAAGCAGAAGAGAACTTCAGTACTAATCACAAGCTTTCTCCTCTGCCATTCTAGGTCTTCTTGATGAGACTATTCTATAGCCAATGAATGATAGAGCTTTTCTGGGATGTTGTATGTGAACAACACTTGAAGTTGTCTCACTTTAACTTGGCTTCTTTCTTGACTGTTTCTACATTAGATATTTTTCTTCATTTTCCTCAGTAGAGACAGTGGATGTACCATACATAATGAAGTGCTTCTGCCAGTGCCAGTAAGAATGCAAGTACACCACCAAAAGTGAAGGCTGTAGGTAACATCATCACCATAAAGTCACCATAAGCAACTTAACTGCTCCTGCATGTCTGCAGGTAACACAATGTCAATGTGTTCAAATAGTTCCACATATATAACAGAGGTAGGAGACACATAGTAGAGTCAAAGCTTTACTTTGATTTTTCCTTTGAGTCCCCTGAAAAGGCTTGCATTATCTGAAGGCAATTCAAAATTAGGATTTATTTAAGAGGGAAGCCAAGGTGGCAAATAAGAAGACAATGTATAATAACAGTGTAAATCTTAGTCAAAAAGTCATCAGGTCATAGGTCTTGAACACACGACGGACACATTAGTCTTCTCTCTAACCTTCTTGCTGTGGAAAACAATTATCCAGTTCCTTTTCTGAATCACAGAAACAACTAGTACAGAGATTGACTGGTTACTGGTCTAGTGTGTAGCCACTCACACATGGTGGAAAAATTATTTCTTCTTTTCAAGTCAAATATTCTGCCCTTGCTTCATAGTAATGTAGCATGTGATGTATTCTCCCTTTTTGCGATAAAGGCAGAAATTATACAAGTACACTTGCTTTGTGCAACCCTGCAGCATCTCCCCCTTGTCTCCACCTTCAAATTTAAGGTTCTAATTAGTAGAAAACTTGGATAAGTACAGAAAAGCAAAAACCTTGCAATGCTAAGCAGTGACTTTGATCAGATTAGGAGCTTCAAGAACACGTGTAGGACCTTCACAAATCCTATTATACAGTTTAACATGCTGTTATAGGTTTACTTGTTCTAACAAAACAAAACAAAACAAAACAAAAAAAAAAAAAAAGAAAACTAAGCAGGAAATTTTTTTCCTTCCCCACTGCCTCACTGTGTGGGAGGGATGTTGGTTTTGCCTTGGGTAATCAACTAACACAAAAGAACTGGCCAGTAGACTCAGATTCCAGACTGATGGCCCTCGAAGTCTGTGGTGAGGGGTGAGGAATTTTTTCTCTTCCCTCTCCTGGGAAATGGAGACACTTCTTTGTTGCCTTAACTGAGGCAAGGTGTGGGTTGAAAAACTCCGAGGTTGCTTTGTTCTCAGCCTGGCCGCCTGGCTGTTTTCCAGCTCTGGTTTGCCTGCTTCCTGTTTCTGCCCCCAGACCGAATCTGCTTGGGCTTCATCGGAGAGGAACTATTTGGGAAGGAGGTCAGCTTTTTTTTTTCCTCTTCTCCACTCCCGTGTTGTTGGCAGTGTTTTTTTCTGCACATCAGTGGAAAAAGGGAAAGTTACACAGCCAGCCGCATACAGCACGAGTTTTCTTGGGAAAGAATCCCTTTTCTCCTCTCTCCCCTTCTCAGGGTGGGAGCGAAGATCTCCATTTTTGGCTCCCCCAGCACACCCAGGGCCCCCACGTGGTGACCGCCAGATCCAAAAGCGCCCCCTGCTGGCCATCATCAAGCACAGCAGGTTCTGCACCTCCAACAATCCAACAACGCCCCCTGCTGGCTGTGGTTAGAATTGCACCAAAAAGCACAAACTGAACTGTTTACTTTTTTTGAAGGGGATTTCTGGGTAAAGGATTATTGTTCGGGGGTTTTTTTGTGTTCTTTTGTTGCTCTACCAATACCCATATATCCTTTAATAAAAGGCTGTTGTTTTTCCCTTTTCTCCACATTTCCTGAATTGGAGCCTCTTAATTTTGGATTTACAATTGCTTAGAGTGGGGAGTTTTTTTGGTCTTTCTCATAACTCATCCTCCTTAGCAAAACACCTCTGTCTCATTAAATGGGGACACATGCCAATATGAAAAATTTGTTCCCAGAATAACCCTCACATTCATGAATTCTGACATGAACCATAAATCTATTCTGTATTAATTCTAATTCTAGTTAGTGTAACAACAAATAACATCTCATCTATTAAACAAATGTTAGAATTTTTTAAATTATTTTTTATCCATCTAAGCTCTTTATTTTTCTGAGCGAATGAGGAAGAAGGTACTCTGCTTATGGTTTTGTTCAGAGTGTGATTCAATTCCTTCTTCTGATTCTAAAATGCTTACTTCTGTATCTTCAGTGGAAGCTCGTCTTTTTTATGTCTTAGGAAAGCTTAGACAAGTGACACGTGGCTGACCTTCTGACACCAACTGTTATGTGGTTTTTCTATCTGTTCTGCCATTTTTAAGCTAGGATGTGTCTAAGGGCCAGAGCAGAAAGCATTGTAAAAAGCCCTTAGCTGCTGCCAAGTAATTATGTCACAGAAAGGACATAACCCTGTCAGCCTTGGTCTGATCCTGAGCTAAGGAGCCTTGCTCCAAGGGCTAATGAGATTAGGTATTGCAGTCTACTGACATGGGCTGCCAGATTCAACCTCATATTTTATTTACAGTTCCGGGACACCTTACATGGGTGTACCAGCTTTTGACTTTCCCACATACAAAGGAGAATTGGATTCTTTCACAGGAATAATTAATACACTATTCCTTATCTTCCACTTTTGGGTCCTTGCTGCTGAAGTTCGTTTGTTTCTTTTCCTTGATGTTTAACTTAGCTAATATTTTTTGCTGGGCTCTGCAGGTTACATCTACACAGCTCTCTGTTCCTGGGTGCCAGTCAAGGAAGGACATCCTATTTAAATGCACAGTAAAGGTCTCAAAGCTGCATGCATGTCAGGCAACTCAATCCATAACGTGTCCAGGAAATGTCCTCAGAGAGCAGAGCTATCCCACCTTTTAACAAGGTAATGGAGGACAGACTTACCCAATGTGTATCTTCATGTAAATGTGAGAAGATTCTTGCAGAGAATTGGGACCTTAGGGCCTACAAGTTTTATCTCACTGTGTGGAGCAATGTCTTATCCTTTAATTGACCCAGCAACCAAGTCTATCTACACATTACAGGACACCAAAGCAAAGTGAAAGAGTCTGAGTTTAGTCATCAAAGAACTGAAACAAGTGAATTTTCAGGTTCCTTTGGAAGTAACAGTTGTTTTCTGAGGTTTACGCATCTACAGTAACAGCTTAGGCAGTCTAAACTCACTGCAGCGTTTCTGCTTGGCTAGCTCTTGATTTGCCCCTGCCAGAAAAATTATCTTTGTGGATTGCCCTTCACCATCTCACCACTGACTTGAAAGCAGTGTGATCCCAGCCTTGTTTGTACAAAGGTTGTACAATGTCTATTTTGAAGGTACCTTACAGAAACTGAATACCCAGAGGCCTCTTGTTCTCAGGGGGAAGTGTACATGTAACTACAAATACTAAACAAACAAAACAAAACCAGATTGCAAAATACTAATTTATAGAAAATACAAAAAATATGGCAAATATTTTGCTCTGACTTAAGCAATACTTCAGGGTTAAAAGTGGGGATATTTCTTAGTGCTAGTACCAGATAAGAAATAAATCAATCTATATTTGACCCAGGTTTATCAGCAGTAGTTACTGGATAATCAGTTCAAACATGTTGTTAGTAAACAGAAATATTCTCATCACCCTCTATTGCATTCTAAGCCAGATATTACTCAGATAACAGTTAACATTTCGCAATATCATATTGACAAAAAACGCTTATTTTTTTACACCAGCAAACAGGTGCCACATTCTGTTTTTTTCCAAAAATTATTAAGAATAATAATAAAATAAATTCAATTTCAGCACAACTTAACTGATACAGAGCTGACTGTGAAGTATTTTATTTGATTTTAATTGATCTTCTGTACTTTTCACTGGCAGAGTATTTGTCTTAAATAGGATTTCAGGCAGATTTTGAGACATTTAATCTCAAATAGTGTCTCTCAGAAGCCCTATTCTCCTGCAGATGGCAGTTCTCTTGGCCTTATTCACTCTGTGTACCACACATAAGAATGTGGTCTTTGTCTATGAAAACAACCTGATGTATATTTAATATTGTTAACCTGCAGAAGTTTCTTTCAACAGTAATGTTGCCTATTTGCCTTTATAAACTTCACACAATTGTTACAATACCAACAGAAATTGTCTGTTTAAATAAATAGTTTAAAAACCAGAATCAGTGACTAATGCTGTACATAGATTTCACCGTCTTCTTTTCTACATTGCTATATAAACACCTGACTTTCTACAATGATATAAAATATATTTTAATAATAGTAGATAATGCTATCTGACTGGTTAAAATTTCAGGTTAAGCAGCAAGTTAACTATACATATGGCCAGCAAAGGTCATAATTGCTCTAGTTTAGCCCTTCTGATTTATGTCTGGCTTAAACCAGAACACTCAGGACACAGCAAAAAGTTTATAGAGCAGCACTTTGAACCAGTAATTCAATAAAAGTGCAGTCAGCAGGATGGGTGAGACTCTTGTCTGTTCTAATTTTGTGTGTTGTCTACTAGGTTGCCTATACAGACTGGAAAATTCATTGTATATTAACTTTATTTTCTGCTTTTCTTCCTGTGGGCTGTGTGGCAGAGTGAGATGTCAATTCTGATATTGTCTGTCCTGTACACACTAAATACAGTGGCTGTTTCTAGTAGTGATATTTCTGATGGTTCCTTCCTTATTGTGTGCTCATTAAAATTTCATGGAGTTTGGTTTTGTTAACCTTGAGCTGTTGGAGCAGAAGCAGATAAAACAAGTACAAAAAATGGTTACTTTGTAGTTTCAGTGTCTTCTCTCATTTACAACTTAATCATTACAGTTTGTTTACCAGAGCTGTATAATACTCAGCTCTGCATCTGTGAATAGAAATTATATAATTAAAAGCCAGGCAGTAGCACATTCCATCTAAACATTCGTGGCTACTTTAGGTCTCTGATTTCTCAGGTGAAGCCTGTGAGCCTTTGCCATTCAGAAAGTGTGTCTGAGTGCGGCAGGTTCTCCGTGCAGTGCTTTGGGCAGTGTCCATTCACTTCAACTGCAGTACTTTCTGATGTGCTCTTTTGATCTGCTTGTGCATGCAAGATGTTCACAAGATATGCTCAGGTTTTCTGGGCATCTGCAATTCGTGCTCTAACCAGACAGTCTGAGCTCCTATCCAGAAGACCAAAATCCACTGTTGCCCCTAGACATATCTCCCAAGCATGAAAAATCATGTTTACAAAGACATTGAAAACATAGTAGACCTAGATGCATTTTTCAGTTTACTAATTATTTATGTGGGTAACAAAGCTTCAAGTAGCAGCATTACTTTTCTCTCTTTTAAAGTATTTTCTCTTTGACCTGAGTTATATTTAAAGGGAAAGCAACCTGAAGCTACTTTTTCCATAGATGGAACCATTATCTGGCAGACATTTCAGTAGCACAGTTGTACTACCTGACTTTATACAATTTAACAGTCTGCAGTGGAACTTGTCATTTTAAATGGACGAGCTGAGTCAGTGTTTCACTGGACTGTTGCAAAGACACTTGGTGCACTGCAGAACTCAGCCCCTGTTCTCTTTGGTTTGATATTTTGTCACATTCAAAATGTGCCAGTTGTGCGTCCAGTTCGTAGTACAATCAAATTGCTCCATAAGAAGCAAACAGTAACTGTCTTATATTTTCAAGGGACTTTTTCAAGGGCTGATTGATAACTTGGTGTGGAAACATGCCTAATTTTCAAATCATCATTTTAAACAAGTAAGTTTCATGTGCTTTAGATCACTTGTAGTCATTGTAAACATGGGACGATTGGTTTGTTTTTAGAAGTTGGGAAAAAATATCTTTCTTCCTTACAGAAAAACTTTCTTTCCTACTTTAAGATGAAGTATATATACTTACATAACTGTCTGTGGTATTTTTGCATTGGAAAAATATTATCAACCAGAACTTTGCCAGGCATATCTGCTTTGGAGCATCAAGAGAGCAAGGGGGGCTGTTAGTTCTGAAACTACATATTTTTGCAGTCATTTCCTTGTATTTTCCCATCATAACTCAAGAAGTTCTGAAAAAAAAGTAGGAAAAAATGAATTCTGTGGCTAGGCAAACTTGTCAGAAGTGTGACAAAAAGCTGAAGCAATTCTTCCAACACTGTTATTCAAAACCTCTGACTTTTGCTTAGCTTTCATTTCAGGTTATATTTAAGAGGAGCAGATAAGGCTTGTCTCTGATTTACCAAGTAGAAACTCACAGGTAGGTACTGTACTCTTTAGTCTGGCAAATGAGATTGGACTTTTGGCATCTGTTTCTCACATGCTTGCCAAGCTGGACAACTTCCCACATAACTGATGCCTTATTTGGAAAATGCTTAAACTATTTCTTGGAAAGTGTTTGAAGGTCAGGCAGAGTTTTTTTGGTGTTTTACAGTATTTATTATTGCATAAAAAGGTTGTGTCCTACATGGACATCTGGCTAAGAACTACTGATATGATGAGGGTATTCTTCCGGACACAAAAGAAACCCTACTGGAGACAGTAAAAGGCAGAACTACAGACAGATCCCTGTACCTGCTACACAATTGTATTTACACTTAGGAAATAGGTACTCTAGAATTGTCTTTAAAATCCCTCAAATATATACACACTGCATTAATTTTGAGGCTCAAAATGGGGTCTTTGATAACGCAGCTTTGAGGTCATCTTACTCTATGGCGGGGGTCCTCAAGAGAGCAAGTGACAGAAGATGATGGTAGAGGCTCTGAAGATACAGGCACAAGGGAGTAACCGGAGCTTGAAGGTTGAAGCACAAACCACAACTGGGCAATAAACATGACAAAGAATGAGGAATATGTATATCACATGTAAAAATCCCCTATCTGATATAAACATAGAGGAGAAAACAAGGAGGTGTCAAAGGTGGTCACAACCCCTAGAAGAATGGGAAAAAAGGAGGAAAAGACAGAGGGGAATTACTCCACTCTTGTCTTCTTCCACTAAAGACACCACTGCTCTTTAGTCTTGGCAGGTTCCCCTCAGTTTGGGTAGTTAAGAAGGGCTGCTTTTTCTCTTGCTATTCAGCAACATTTTGCCTATGTATAGTGCCTCTACTATGTCACTGGACAATGTAAATTTGGCCTCTGCAGAGCCTTGTGAATGTGTGAGCATGTATGCACATAGGTGTGTGTATATTTTCCACTCCAACCTGCCCACACGACAAAGGGATTGATTCTGCAGCTGAACAACCCAGAATAAGCTCAGATGCAACAACTCATTTAAATGAATATGAGGACTTCAACCTCCTCCCCACTCCCTCCCCCAGTTTCTTTGATCTCCTTTTAAAAATCTCAGGCTGTCAAAACATGAATGCATGTATGCGTTTCTACATGTGAATAGTCCCAACAAAGTTAAGGGAACAGAGTGCTGCCTACATTCCCACTTACCCACATTGGATGGAAGACCAGTATCTCCTTTCTTCTACACTTTTATTGTACCTTACCTGAGCATTGGATTTGTTCTTAGCTTGCTGCTTCCTGATGAACGTATTTACACATTGCATAGAAGAGTGCAGTTCCAGCCCACTTATTAATTAATTGAATTGCTAGGGAAGTATCTGATTCAAAGAGTAATGGTCCTGCTGTAGAGAAAAAGAACCAAATAAAATAAGAAAGAAAAAGTACTAGGGTATGTATTGGTATTTGTCTTATATTTTCTCTTTTAAGGTTAGATTTTGTCTAGTGTTCTGTTTCAGCATAAACTTAGAAGATTTCTGGGTGGAGGAGAAGCAGTCCATACAATGATGTGTGGATACTGTGGTATTCTTGGGTTTGGGCAGAGTGTCTCCAAATCAATTGAAAATTAAGCTTTAGAGGTCCTGTGATTTGGATTGAAAACTGAGAGATAATTATTAGGAAACTACCAACTTGAAATTTTGAGTATTCTGGGGGAAAAAAAAAACCTAAACAAAACAAAACAATAAACAACTCCTTGATATTGGTCATGTTATGGCTTTTAAAAGGTACCGTGTGCTTGCGAAGTAACCTCTCTCGTGAATCATCCCAGGGCAGCAGAATTACAGTGCTGTAGTTCTGAGGCTGTCCTAATAATTTCACATTATGTTTACTCATGGTAGAAGTTTAAAGTAGCCTTTACCTTTCTCTGAACTCAACTGGAAAGGCAGCCAATGAACTGCCTGAAATTTGTGGAAAAAAGCCTGGGTTGTTACAGTAAATCCAAATTATGTCCCTGGCAGACTATAAACCTCTAGCTTCAATTTACTGGGAAAGTATCATCAGATATGTGCTGCTCACCTGGGGGTGGCCTTCCCATCCCCTTAAAATTGTGACTGCTAACAGTAGGTTGGAGAAAATGTAAATGAGCATAAATATGAAGGCAATATTTTTCACACTCAGTTAAAAACCAAAAATAATTGCTTCTGGGAAAATTATTGCTTTTTGAAGTGTACAGGCCAGGCCCTGTGAACGACACAACCTGATAAATTGTCACATGTGCCATATGCTATGGCCTTGGTTCAGAATCTCACCAGAGGCCAGTTTTAAGAGATAATTGCCGAACTGAATGATTTCCCCCTCTTTTGAGTTCTTCCTGAGTTTTCAACAGACCCAAAATGATTTGCAGAAGTGGGTCAAATTGGGCAGTTGCCTTAGATTGAAAGCACTCCCACGAATGTAACTAGGGAGCAAGAACCATTCTGCAATGAATGATATTAGTTATAATTGACCTTTGCCTTTGCCATCTAGCTGCATTTTTAATCTGCAACAGCTTAAAACACCAGGCTTATATTTCTATAATGAGCTGCATGCCAAAGTTAAAGAAAAGCCTGTTAGAAATTCAGGATGGGTCTGCTTCCTTCATACCTTGCTCATTTCTGCCTGAATTTTTATGTTGAAGATTTTTTTCAACAGCATTGAACAAAGTGAGGCATGTAATCTGTTGACTGTAGAAGTGAAAATATTACTAATTTTGTCCTTTGCTGTAATTTGGATATAATTTCTGGGAAAACATGAATTTGAGAGATTCTAAACAGCTGCTCGCTACATCATTTTATGGAAGGAGCTAAGCCACCAGTGAAGTAAACCAGTCAGACATTTTTTGTCTGGTCAGTTCAGATTTAACTCAAAGAATTTTAATAAACACCAATATAGTGACTACTATTTATTGCAAATAACATATTGGATGGAATATTTCTCTTATAACCCCATTTTGTTCCAGACTGCTGGGATAAAATACCTTAAGGCTATTGAACCATTCATAAAGATGAACCATATGAGAATTTAGAGAATTCCCTTCATAATCATACATTGAGGTTTTTTAACAATTCATTCACATTGTGGCAGAAGCCAGTAAGTTTAGTTTGATGTTAATGCGTAGGTACTAAATCAGATCTGAGGCCTAATTAGTTGAGTGCACTCTCTCTTAGAGTAACTAGGTACAGATGTATTTGATAGCCTTGCAAAAGCAGGCTGGTAGAAAGTAATTTTTTCTGCCACATTATGTCTTTCCTTTTATCTCCAATAGTGCAAGTAACTGAACTCATAAAGTGAAGTTAAAATTTAAAAGAGACACTGTTTGATGGTGGCTCTCTTATCTGCATGAAAGTCAGCTCTGTAAATCTTCCTAAATTCTTGGCTTCACCTCTGAAAAAGAGTGCTTACAAATTTCTTTAATGAAGTTTAGTAACAGCTGTGTTCACTCAAAGATGAGGAAAACCACACGAAATACTCTAAGAGCTTTAAAATTCACAAAACAGGGAAAAGCTAAGTAATTGACATAAACTGCTGTCCTGTAATAGGGAAAACACAAGTAATTTTTCATATCAAATCTTCCTTAGAGGTAGTTTGTTAAAAAAACCCAAGCCAAAACAAAACAAAACCAAAAAAGAAACACGACATATTTTTATTTCTCTACTAGTATAAAGAACACATTTTTTTTCCTTTCAGGACTGAATGTAAAGCTCATATCTATCCACTGCTTGGTTTTGAGTAACCCCATAAACATATTAGGAGATCAGTCTTTAGGATTAAGCAAGAGAGATTCCCAGAAACAGATTTACACTTCTATATTCAGTACAATGCACAGAGATTTATTGCCTTTTAAATGTACATGAATTACTAAAATCCTCCTGACAATATGGTCTTAAGCAGCCAGTGTGCCAGAGATAATGGGTCGAATACAGATGTCACAGATGTACTTCCAAGGAGTGATCTAATGCTAACATAAAATTAAAACTCACTTTTGCATGGATAATTATCCTGGTGGTTTTGTGTGCCTTGACAAAGCATGAGGCAGCTTTAGTGCTACCAGCTGAGCCCAGACAAACTGTTACCTTAGCCTCGTAAATGTCATGTTGTGTGCTTTAGGACCAGGCAGGTCGATACACATCTGCTCCCATGTCTCTTCTTCAAAGCTGATGCTGCTACAGACATCTTGTTGAGTGGTTTATGCCCACACAGTAACTTTTGCTACCTGGTAGAACTCAAAAAGGTGAAGGTTATTTGTATTAGTCAAATAGGCAAGAGCTCTAGTTCTGACTGAGGCAATAGTTTTTTATGCATAAATTGCATGTGTCTTGATTTTCAGTGTTTGTAACCTGGTCTGGCATAGGATTTTGGCAGTTGGTAGGGACACCTAAGTTCTCTGTGGGACCTCTCAGCAGCCTCACAGTAGAAAGCTCTATCCAGGGATCCATCCACTGCAGTCATAAACATACAAACCATACATGTCCTTGCTATGAGCTAATGCACAAGGCAGAAATAGTTGGAAATAAATTGAAATATGCCTTTCTCTGGGCACTTCTGTAAGCTGCTGGGAGTAGGGGTGGCTAGCAGGGTGGACCAGAGGGGATCTGGAGCAGGTAATCCTGCCATGCTCAGCCCAGCACCGTGAGCTGCAGTTTGATGCCCGCTCATCTCTCTTGTGCGTGCAGGAAGCGGCACCTGGTCCTGGATGAAGGGTGGAGATGGGGAAACTGCCTGTGCTTCTTGGCAGTGCATCAGTAGGATTATATCAGGGGGTAAAACTGGCTTCTTCTGTGAGTAAGTGTCTTAAAAGAAGCCAAACTCCTTATTTTTAATTAATCATTTTCTTAAGGGAGTGATCTGAAGTGAAAAAAATTAAAATCGTTGTTGAAACAATATAAACAATATAAATACTGTAGGTGATGGAAATAATAGAAACTGGATGTAACAGGTTTGATCATGTCACTTGTGTTGCACTCCCTGTTTGTCTCCTTCTACACATTTGCTACGGTTGGTGCATCGTATCTTCTATTAAATTGTAGGATCAGAAGGCCAGGGGGTACACGCAGCGACTGCTGCTTCTGCTGTTATTAGATTACATGCAGCCATGAAACTAATAGTTTTAGCACAGCCTCATCAGAGTGTGACAAGCGAGCAGTCAAGGTTCAGAGTTTTATATAGCGGTCTGCTTATACCCATGGAAACCGGTTCACTTAAACATACATTAAATGCTGTAAATAGTGTACAGAAAGAGAAACAATTGACCAAAACTATTGGAAGTATAAAACTTTGAAGTTTTTGGTTCATTAACACACTTTTGCACTCCTGGTTTTGGTAGTGAGAGATTGCTATAAAGAAAACAAAACCTGTAAAATCTTTTTCTTTCAGATATAATTAAAAATACCTAAATTTCCCATGTAGGTTAAGGCTGGGAAAAATTTGTGCAATTTTTCTCCTGTGTATCTGAGATTTTCCAAGA
The DNA here is from genome assembly GCA_013399855.1 of Oxyruncus cristatus. Lineage (NCBI taxonomy): Eukaryota > Metazoa > Chordata > Aves > Passeriformes > Cotingidae > Oxyruncus > Oxyruncus cristatus. Next base: position 34,209 of record VXAY01002166.1, on the reverse strand, counting down.
TGTTCTGCAGCAGTGGCCAAGCTGTTAGAAACCACTTTCTAACATTAAACCTAGCACCCTCCCTCCCCGCCCCAGGATTTAGACTCTCATGGATTAGGAAACAAAATTTTCAAATTTTCCCCCTCCCCCTTTTGCAACTGCCTTTTTTATACTTGAGGAGTGTTGTCGTGCTCTTCTCATGTTAAATTAAACAGTCCTACGTTTTGCAGTCTTTCCTTGCTGAGTGCGTTTTCTAGACCTCTGGCTACTCTCACTGCTGTCTCCTGGACACCCTCCAGCTTCTCCCCATCCTGCAGGAAGTGCCTTGCCCAAGATCAGACACAGCAATTCAGCTGAGGTTTTGCAAATGCTGACAGGAGTGAAATGAGTTCTGTATGAGCCCTATAGGCTAGTGCCTCTGTATATTCTCGTACAGTGTTTGCTTTTCTAGCAACAGCAGCAGATTAACTCCTGCTAGCTTCAGAACCACTATGATCATCTTCTACAGAAGTACTACACATAAATTAGGCTATCTGCATAAGCACTGGGTGATATTGCCTGTATGTGGTACCTTCCTGCTGTGCAACACCTCCTTAAGAAGAAAAAATATCAATTTATACTGATAATTTTAAGTTTCTATGGTGTTCACCAGTGCCACTGTCTGTACTTTTAGCTCAGTGCCTAAATTTCAACAGGATTGCTTCCTAGTTCAATATTGCTTCCTAATTGCTAAAAATATGGATTTGGACAAAAACAAATTCATGACTGTGTTTTTGAAGTAAATGGCTGAGCACTTTTCTGATAAGGTTCTCCAGTTTTATTCCTACCGAAATGTATTTCATCCAGACCTAGTTTGCTTAGTTTACTTATAAAAAGATCTCATCAGCCAATGTCAAAAATATAACGAAAGACAAGATTTATGGCTTCTGCTGTTTATCCACAAGCTTTTTACCTAATAGTAGGGGAAATAGGATTGGCTGAATGCAATTTTGTTCTCATCAAATCTTTTCCGACTGCTAAAAGATGGTTCCTATAATATCACTAATTTTTTTTTAAACTTTCAAACTTTCAATATTTTCTCTTTAAACTTTTGTGATCAGTCAATTTAATTGGCTAAAACCAGCTTCTCTTATCTTGTACAGCTAAAGTACAGGCCTATGCACAACACTCTGAAGTGAAGACAAGGACTTAGAAATTTCTCTCACAAAGTATTTTTAACTCTAGATAAAGATCAGACTACCCAAATCATTTTAAGGAATTGATTACTAAACACAGGATAAAAGAATGACCAAAACCCATACCTCAAGATCAGCAGTGAGTAGCCTCTTATGGTCTGAGCAAGCAACTCAACCAAGGGGGATTACAAAGGCATAGAAAGGTTAGTAATTGTAGTTTGAGTTTTGACTACTAATAGTAGCTGTTGTTATTAAAAGCTATGGAAGTATTTTTGGAGTGATGTCTTGGAAAGCCATTAGTAACTTGAACTCTTCAGGATGTCAGGGAACAGCTCACATTACTAGTAGACTCAAAAAAAACCCCTTAAACCCCCAAATGGATACATCAAACGTGTAGATCTATGTATACATGAAACATATTCTTAGACTAAATGAGGGGTGAACATACAGGGAGAAGGAAGAACTATTGTTGAGCCTAGAAAATGTTGCTACTAGAATAAAGGAATATAACTGAGGGAAAACTTGTGGTTTGAAGCAGGCAGTGTTATCTGTAACAGGTATTTCATACCTATAGAGTCCTGAAGAGTCAGTAATCAGTCTTTTGCATTGCTGTAGTAATACTGTGTAGAAAGGAGTAATGACACTTTCATGCATCTTTCATACTTCATGAATCACATCGAGGTGTGTTTAGTGTTTCACAGTCCCTGAGTTGTCCCTGCAACACCACTGGGAAAGATGAAAGTAGTGTTTTACAGAGGAGTTGTAACAAAAATGGGCAATGAAGTGAGGGTAGGTAACACACATGGAGTGACAAAAGTACCCTCCAACAGGTAGTTAGTTTTTTTTATTTTTTTTTCCTTTTAGATCTGACACAGAATGACTTGCTATGGTTGGCACAAGAAATTGGTGAACTTGACCAGTCTCCCATATTTTTTCTAGTGTCATCCTTTGGGCTATTTTTATTGCACTCTTTTAGCTTGATCTCAGTGACCTCTGCACCCTCTCACATTACAAAACCTAATAATCAGTATTATTTCCTCTTACGTCTGTAAAAAGGAGGGATGGATAAGTTACAGTCACTTTTTCAAAAGCAGCTTTTTCTGCTGGTGTATCAGGAGCTACAGCTACAGCTCTGATGGACTTTAAAGATAGCCACCTCTTACAGCAACTGCAGCTGTTTTTATAGGGGCCTCCTGCTTCCACAGGGTTCTCTGGAGCATCAGCAGCTGCTGTGCATCCTCCTGACTCTTCTGCATCCAGCAGCATGGGTGTCCTTGTGCTGGGGAGTATCCTCTTCTGGTGCAGCCATTACCTTTCTCCCTCAGGGATTTTAGCCCTGATTTTACAACTGCTTGCTTTTATTAGAGTCCATAAGTTTTGTGAATGCTCAGGGAGCTCTGTGTGGGTCAGTTTCAAGCTGGAATGCGTAGCTTGTTGACTATTAGATTTCTTCTCTATTTTTTCTTATGAGTGCCAGGGAATAAGCAATAAATCAAGAAAATAGCACATCACTGGACATACATGGCTGTTCAGATTGGCAATGTGAGGTGCATACTCCCTCAAATGCCATGGTTCAAGGCAGTGATATATGTATTTTTTGTTTCCTAGGTGGAAAAAAATAGATACTTCTAGCAAAGAGTTGAAGATAAGTGAGTTCTGAGTGCATTGGATGAAGTAGTTTCCCTGACCTGCTGCTTCCTTTTTATTTGCTTTCTTTTCAGTATCATCCACGTATCATTCTGGGAACAGGAATGAAATCAGAAAACAGTTAGTGACAAATGCTTGGCATGGAAATGGTGTATATTGGGGAAATACTAATTGAGACCTGCCCAACCAAAGCTGGGTGGTCCAGTCCCAACAAGCCACAAGTACACACCTCCAAAATATTGTAAGAGGCTGAATGCTACCCAGAGCCAGTTCAGAAGCCACCGATCTGTCAGGCACAAATAAAAGATGTCTAGTCTGGCCTGCATTCCTTTGACATACTGACATACTGAGGGTACAGCATGCTGATTTGTGCCCTCTAAGATCCCAAATCAGCAAAGATCTATTCCATGGTACAGGAATTACTTTTAGGTGTATAGGAAATGGGGAGATACCTAATGCCATCCACTAATCTGCCCACTCCCTGAGGGACAGCAGTCATTCCTGTCCTGCTCCTTTGCCTGTAGAGTAAAAGAAAACTCCTGGATCAGAAATAGGCAACATGAGGCCCTTAATCCGCTTTCCTCTTCCACACTGAACTTGCATAATCCACAAGAGAGCCAGGACAAATCTATTTATAATCCAGCAAAACTCTGGCCTGCTGTCTGCATTGTTTCCTGAAGTGCAGGAGAGTGTTCACCAGCATACTTCTGGCAGTCTGCTTTAAGAATACCAGTGCTGAAAATTATCCACATAAAATGTAGCCAAATGATCTAATTTAAATATATATTTTGTCTAAGGTATACCTACCACCCCAAGTATAGCTACTTTTGTTCATGTAGAGTCAAAAATTATTGGGAACTCTTATCTAGATTAGAGTATTAAAATTAGATGCTTTGAAATGATCATGTCTGCCTATCCCCAGTAGTCTGCTATTGCTATTTTTCTTGGGTTTCCATGATATTCCTAATAAAACACATTACTTAGTGTTCTCTGGGGTTCAAGACTGTAAGGCTAAGCAGAAAACAGTATGTTGTCCTCCAAAGCAAAAAAATAAAGGACACAGGTAGATATTCTACCGTCAAAAATCTCATTCCTTAACAGCACTCTGTCACCTTGAGAGAGAGACTGTGCTTACAAGAATGGTTTGCTGATGGTCTGTGTGGAAACAGATTCAGTGCTTCATGTGTAATTCCAAGAGGTAAGAAAGTCCAGCTTTCTGAAATGGGTTCACACGTACGAATCTAAAAAAAAAAAAAAAATTGCATGGTTTTCAGGAGTAGGAACAAACCTTACCCACCGCTGGATATAACTTTACTGCACTATCCACAAACAAAATGTTGTCTGTTTCATCAACTGACATGTAACTTCAGTTGCTGTTCGCATTTCTGAGATCAGAGTTTACAGATGTAATAGGTGGGAGTGTAAAAAAAAAAGGGTATTGACTTTGCAGCAAGGGCCAGGCAGTAATTACTGCAAGAGAAATGTGTCCACCTTGTGCCTTCCTTATGGTCCAGCATAGATCTGTTCTTGGTGCCTGTCCCAGGCCATCTTTGCCTTTCAAGTACATTAGAGCAGAGCAAAGCCCATTAAAGTATCTGCAAAAACTGAGTTTTTAGGGAACCTCTGTTCTGATTCCTTTCCATGAACCATAATCCCTAAATTAGTACAAAAGTACTCCCTATGCAAAAATTCCCCAAAAGCTAGTTAAGTGTGATTTGGACTTACAGGCCCCAAAGCATCCCAGCAGAAGTTGAGCTACGGCTTGTGTCATTCCTCCACACGAGAACAGTGCAGTCTCTGATCAGGGAATATCACAGCACAATCAGCTTGATAATAAAGAAAACCCACTAAAAATTAGAGCGGTGACCTCACTTAAAATCCATGAAAAGCTTTGTTTTCTGTTCAGTAGCAACCAAGCACCCCTCAAAGGACAGAAAACTTAAGGTTTACCTTTCAGCATCCCAGGGGGATAGAAGGGCAGGGACAGTGTGCATGGGCAGAGCCCACCTGAGGGAAATTTGCCTGCACCAAGCAGAGTTGTGCCCTTCTTTTCAAACCCAGCCTCTCTGTAAGACAGTGTCAGTGACACTGTCTGGACTACAAGAGCTGAACTATGCAGTCTCAATCACCCAGCTGAAATGTCTGCTTCATGAGGGCATCAAAGGTTTTGGATCATCACCATGAACCTGGTTTTGATCTTGTTTATCCAGCCTAGTGATTCCAGTGGAATAGCTCAGGATTTACTGTTGTGTGAGATCAAATAGATGGCTGACAGTTTTCAACATCCCAGGTATTTTGGCACGTGATTTAAGCACTCAGTGTTCTTGGATTCTCCTTCTACTGAATTTATTGGAAATAAGAATAGGTACCAATAATCATACAAATGATTTAATTAAGATGCCTCTTTTCTATCACAGGGTACCATTCCTTATTTTTTGGGTCTTTGGCCAACTTGATTTCTGGATCTGGAGTAACCCCACTCCTCTCATTTCCCTTCAGCAAGCTTCTCCCCAGCCTCAGGGCACGTGTTCTGTGAAATCATGAATTATCAAATACAACTGGGGGGCGTGCGAAGGTTATCTGACTCACGCAGCAGCTAGACATGGGCTTCTGTGGCTGAACCTTGCTTCTTTGTGACCCTTTGGGCAGAGGAAAATGGAGAAGTAGAGAGATTTAGAAATGGGGCTCTGGCAAGATGGGAGGTGGGGCGCCCAGCTATGGACCCCCATGCAAGTGTCCAGCTCCTCTTTTCTGACTTCAGATGTTCAGATCCTTCAGTAAGAGGACAAGCAGCAGATAACACCTGGGGAAAAGTGCCCTGGATTTTTCCTCTGCTCTCGCATGTGACCTGGCAATGCTGTGAGATTTAACAGTTACAGCAAACTGCAACTCAAGGCCCCCCACTGAAAAAAGCTGCCTCAAATTGCTGTATTTTAGAGTGAAAAGCATGAAATACATCTCTCCTCCCTTTGTTGATCAAAGTACACTTTTAAATAGTAGCAGTTCTGCACTTTACGTAATCGTTTCCTGCCATGGTTAGCTTTCCAGAATCTGACTGAAGTGTTCCCTGCTGCTACAGTTAACTTGCTGATAACTTACTGCTGTTTATTTACAAACACAATGTGCAGGCATCCTTTTTTGTATCCTCCACCCCCACCCCTTTCTTTTTCTGGAGGGTGTTTTTGCCACATGCAGTCTCTGTCCTCATATAACCTTCCTGTGAGCAGCGCTGCCAACTTGGGTGGGCTACCAAGGAAACACTGAGAATTTGTTGGACTTGAAAAGAAAGCAAACAGACTGTGAATTTGTTAGAGGCTACAGGTGGTTTTGATCGGCTGAGTGGAGTCTGTGCCGGAAACATTATGGCTCCTGAGGCTCCGAGGAGACTTCACCAGACAGGGCTCTACAGTAATGCTGATGACTCATGGGCAGAAACTCACCTCTGAGCGAATGGCAGTGAGGAAAAAGTGACCAAGCCAAAAGTGACTCACAGGGAAATGAAACCTCCTGAGCAGGGCTGCTCTGACAGTCTGCTAACACACTTAACTTTAGCAGCTGTCGCTACAGTCAGAGATGTGACTGGTTGCATAACTGGTGGGAAAGTAAATCTAGATATAGATGTAAACCCATGGCAGCCCAGCCAAAAACTCAGCAGCCTCTGGGACTTGCTGTCCAGTGGTTTTGTTGTAGAAAGCTGGATGGTCAGTGGTAAGTCTTGAGTGGATGGCCACAGAGAGTTTTTATTACTCAGTACACAGTAAAATTTCCAGCTAAGGAAAGCATCTTCTTCAGGAAGATGCAGTGTTGAATGGAGAAATCCTACCACAAAGGTCTTTCTGCATTCTTGTGTTTGTTACTGGGAATCTGTTGAGATGAGCTAAAGACTTGAGACTGCAAAAACTACATAAGAATATGTGAAAAAAATGCCCAAGAAACTTGCTCAGCACTTTCATCTTGAGGAGTGTCTGGAAAATAGAAGTCCCGGGTGCTGTGACTTCTTGAAACCTTCGTGATCTGTTCTAAGCTACATAGAGGAAAATTCCCAATAATACAATTATCTATCTGGACAGATTCATGGGTTTAATTTTGGACACGTGCAATATGAATTTGAAAACAGTGCAGTGCAAACAGGATACTCTTTCTTTGTATGAAACATCAGCTGTTGGGTCACATCTCTTCCTCTGGAATCAGCAGCTGGAAAATATCAGATGAGTCACAAGAATCTGAGAGGTCTGAAAAGCAGCACACACCAAGTGACATACAGAGTGAAGGCTTTAAACCCACAGCTTGAAACACTAAGTCAGAGCCTTCAGAGCAGGAACTGAGTTAAACTGCTCTGAAACGTTAGAAATTGGTGGTGTGATTAGGCTAAGATACTGAGGCACTATCAGGGATGACAAGGTAGAAATGAATGCAAAAAAACCATGAGCATCCTTTTCTGACTTTTTTTTCCCCCAAGCAGTGCTGATTTTGCAGTTTCTTTGCTTTCTGAGATAATTTACACCAGCTTACACAGCCCTTTGTGCTCTGGCCATACTCTGACAGACAGGTGGTAGCTCTGGATGCACTTACAAAATAGTTCAGAGGGATAGGTGTAGGCAGTTGGGATTGATAGTATACTAGTATACTAGTTATATATTCCAGTGTATAACTGGAGATTTTAGGTTATGTTTACATGCAGTTAAACTATAAATGCAAGATGTATTTTCTTTTTTTTTT
>VXAY01002166.1:1629-24292 GCA_013399855.1 Oxyruncus cristatus | reverse complement strand
CACTGGTAACAAGTTTGTTCCTAATTAGTGAGTTTATCTGTGTAGCTTAAAATGCTTTATGAAAACAAGTATCCATTATTATTTCTCTTTTGTAGAATTCATCTTTGGAGTTTTTTTTCTTGCTTGATTTGCTGAGGGACAGATACAGCTTTGCCAGATACTCCATGATATGTTATGACACGGTTTACAGTTAGAACCAGTGAAGATTAAAAATCAGTGCCAGAGGTCAAACAATCATTATTTCAACAGCTGCAAGTTCTAAAGGACTATGACCCTTTTAAATATTTCAGATTTAAAAGGGTTTTTTGGTAGCAAATTTGAATACATAGTACTAACAAAAGAATTGTGATCTAAAAGCCTTTTATTAGCCTCTCATATGTCTTTTAAAGTGGTTCACTTACTTCCCAAAGCTAGTAGCTCACAGGTTAAAAGACAAGATCAATTTATCAGTTAGACATTGCTCTATTAACTGTTTCTCATCATTTACATATCCTTATATATGTAGATATACTGTTAGTATGAATACACATATACTACAGATAGATGAAACTGCTTTGTAACCAGAGTTAGCTCTAGTCCAGGTACACTGCTGTCTGTTGTGTTTCCTACAGTGATGCCAATGGCCATTTGGATCAGATGCTGTATATGCATGGTCAGTTTTCTGTGATACAATCAAAGTAATTGAACCAAATTCAATCCCTATGTAAATTCGCTCAATGGGATAGACAGTCAGAGCACATGGAATTGCACTTGTTTGGTCTCATGACTGGAAAATTTCAGGGTCAGATCTACATCTGATATTAATTGATAGGTCATTGCATGTTTTTTTTAAAAAAATGCCACTCTATCTGTATTCTACACTATAATGAAACCAATATATGTTCTAAACCTTAGAAATGAGTGTGTTACTTTTCCACCAATAAAAGTATTTTTAAGAGAGGATCGTATCAACATTATTTTAAACTGTATTACATACACTAGGAAAATGACCTTTTAATTCAGTTTATCAGAGGTGGAAAATGAAACATACTGTGTTTGCGACACACAGCCCCACAGTGTCTTCCTAGGCTTACTAAAAATGGCATCAAGTGTCACATCTGACCCAACCTCTCCACAGTTTTGAAGACAAAGTATATGACTACCATTGTCCAGCAAGATATCATTGCCCAGACCTAAGTCTGGCACTCAGGTTATCTTAATAGCTACTGCTTAGCATAGCTACAAAAGGAATCACCTTTTACTTCACCACATGTTCCTGAAACAAACCTCAGAAGGCAGGTGAAGAACAGGTGCAAACCATCAGAAAAGGAGCCATCCTTTTATTGTAATAAGGAAACAAAGACATCACAGCTACCCTTACAGCTTGCATATTTATTGAACAAATCCTACTAAAATAGCTAAAATACATTGGGTACTTATAGTGCATTATTAAAGATCACATTGTTACAAAAGCCTGCATTTTCAGCAGTACACAACTGCAACTATACATAAATGCCACGACTGCTGAATATAACTTCTTGCTCTATATACAGCACAACAGACGTATCTAATCTACTGAAAAATAAAAGGTACAAGGAAAGGGATACAGAAGGTGGGGAAAGGAAAGAAATCTAGGAAGTGCAGTGCATGCATTTGTATTTAACAGTCAGAAGCTAAGACAGTTCAGAACAAAGCCTGCCCTGTAAAAGGAAGAGCTAAAAGACAGAATTATATAAAAAATTAAGGTGGGCTTTCAGACTGTGTCTAACACAACAACACTCCATGAGTAGATGGTACTGCTTAGTTTTGTGGTTTGTGTTATTTTGTATTGATAGTAGTCCGGGAGCAAGAACAAAAATGTAAAGTCCACATGTTGACAGGAGTGTGGAAATGTATTCTTTCCCCTTTAGGACTTCTCCTCCCAGAAATTTGCTGTATTTTTCTTACTATATCCCCTATTTTATGGATTTGAAGAGGACATTAAAACTTGTCCCTTCTTTTAAAAAGGCTTGTAAGAAAAAAAGACAAAAATCAAGAGACTTTGAGAAGTTGGTGGAAAATTATTGCTCATCTTTCTCCATAAGGTGGACAGGAGTTAGAAAGGAGATTCTATGTAAATTACAGTTTTGTGATTGCTCCCACTGTAACTGCATGTTTGTGAGTGGACACTGATAGGGAATCAGTTCCGCACTTGTACGCTATAAGTAGTTACTCACCTACAGCACTGAATAAGAAAGCCACACTGAAGACACAAGTAAACAAGTCAGTCCAGTCTAAAGAACAACATTCAGAAAAACAAAGTACCAACACCTTCTCAGAACATGGAAATAAAAAATAACTCCATCAGAGCTACCTTGCCAAGGAGCATATTTAAAGTCCAAAATAGCACCATTCATCAGTGTCTCAAATCCCGTGGCAGCATCACGATCACTTACCACAAGGAAACCATGAGTTTCATACTACTTCTATACATCAAAAGAGTACATGGATAAAATATAGAGATATACAGACAATCGATGAAAATAAACTACCAGGCTTGTTACATCTAAATGAAAAAAGGGGGACTCTCAGCCTCTGCAAGAAGCAGTTCAGGTTGGTGGAAATGGAGAGAGCTGTTAACCAGTTTCATGTGAGCTGTGGAGTTTGAGTAGTGGAAGACATCGTTGTGGTAGAACCAGGCCTGAGGGCCCACCTGTAATGTTTGTAAACATGGATTCACAGTGTGAAATTCTGAGAGCTTTCGCTTGAGTTAGAATGTTAAAAACTAGTTTTTATGGTACATATTTGTCCACTGTTATTCTCTAAAGCAAGGCTCAGAGTCCCATAGTTTCTTCTTACACTTGATGATTTACACAGAAACAATCCCCAAGATATGACACCATGATCTCATCAAACCCATACACCATATGTAATACAAATGGAGAAATAATGTTTAATAAGAGTAGAGGTAATTGATTTTGGTGAAGTGGCATCCATAGCCATTTGCTGGAATCAGGCGCTCCCCTTCTGCCTCACTTTTCTTGCGATTCACTTCCTTTGAGATGGGGAGATTTCCCTGTGGACATGAAAAACTGGTATTAGCTGTGCTTCACAGAAGTCTGTTTGGTGGGGTCCTCCCTTCTCCTACCCTAAGGTTTGTTGAGAATTAAACATCTACTAAACAGGAAGGAATCACCTATAAATACTGATGCTATGAAGAACAAAGGATTGCTTGAAAACCAGGCAATTCTTGCACCATGTGAGAAAAACATGTCACTTGAGGAGGAATAAGCGAGTCCTAGCAGCCTAGCAGTTGAGCCAGCAACCACCCTCCACTACTGAACTGGGGAATCTGAACATCTGTTGCAGCTGGGAAAGCCTGAGCCACCCAAGAAAAGTTACGGGGAAAGAAGCTATGGAGTGAGAACCCCTCCTTGCAAGTCATCCTTACACTACTCCTCAGAATTATTTTTCTCACTTTTGCCCAACCAAGCCATTTTCTGTGCCCTTCATAGCAGCTGAGGCAGCTCAGGTCTAAACCTGCACCAGCAGGTGCTGTGTGTATGGGAGTTCTGGCACACAGCTGTGGCTGGAAATGAGCAATTACCTGTTCTACACCTGTGAAGCAGAGAAGGCAGACACAGGGTCTCAGGGCTGTAAATGCAAAACTCAGGGCTGTGAATTGGCAGATGGCAGGCACCAGGCCCCTTTGGAAATATGGCTCAGTACCAACCTGAGTAACCAAAATCCTAATGTTAATGGTACTATCTACCAATAAATTTGTTTGTATACTTGTCTTTTTTAAGCTCCAAGTTCCCTTTTATGGATCCACTTGGCCTCCAACATAAAAGCACATCTTATTTATGAAAGACCATCTTAATATTAAGTGAACTTTTTACAGCTTAGACCTCTCATCTTTAAAAACCTTACTGCTTAAGCAGCTAACATATACTGCTCCCTATATTAATCCATTGAAAAGAGCACACTAAAGACTCTGCAGTGTGTTTCTTGTTCTGGACAAGTAAGAAGACAGTAGGCCATATAAGCCAGCTGCCTCAGACAGACCTTTTTTAGCAATACATGTTAACTGTGCCTATTCAGCCAAGCATTTAAATATGTATTTCAATATAAGCCTTAGAATTAAGCCTAAAGGCTAAGCATGTGCCTCAAATACTTTGCTGATGTTATGCTGCTATGGGATCTGAAACAAAAAGAATTTGTTTAGCTAGTAATATATTCTAAGTATGGAAAAATAGATCTGTGGTTTTTGTGTTTAAGAGATTAGAATTGTAAAGGTGTTTTATTGATCATATGGTTTTGGACATGTATGTGACATAAGCAGGATGCTTCTCTTTGTTTTAGAAATTGTCTTCTTCAGATTCACTTTTTTCTGATCTGAGAGTTGTAAATTTATAAATTAGATATTAAACACATGACAGTTCCACAACTACCAATAAAGTGCAATTTTGAGTGATTTTCATTTCCTGGCTCTTCAAAGCCAGAATTTTTGCTGGAATGTCTATGCTTGCTACATTTATTGTGATAGGAATTAAGTCATCCCATGGCTCTCCTACTGCCTTCGTCACAGTTTACAGGATAAATTTTGCATTTAGGTAGAAGAAATCCTCACGGGGTTCTGCACTGCACGCAGTTTTCAAGTTGAACACAGAGTAAAATCTCTTGCTCTTGGTAACCTGTTCCATTGGGGCATCCAGAAACGGACAAAAAAATAGACTTTGGTCAGTATATTTGCAGAAGAGCTCTGAAAGCCAGAGAAGGAAGTAGGATTAGAATTATACCTTTGTTGGAACCAATCTAGGGATTTTGTAAGAATTTCAAAATTAGAAAAAAACATTTAAATTTTAGTTACTTCACAAACATGTTTTCTCACAGGACTCTTCCATCCTCATGATAATATTTTTTCTTTTTTTTTTTTTTTTTTAATAAATTTGCTACTTGTGTATCACTTACAGGATGTGAGAAGAAAATTAGAAACTTAGATGCAAACAGGCACACCACACAGACCAAAGGTCTGGGCAAATTTCCAAAAGCATTGTGTTGGGCAGTTCCTTTTCAGCTGTGAAAACAATCTCAGTCCTGAAATTCTGCCATATAATCATGAGATAAAAAGTCCCATATGACCCTTTTAGGTCTGGAAATAAATTGTCTTAAAGAACTGTATCCTTTTATATTTGTTGTTGCATGAAAATAAAAAAAGCCCCAACACTTTTATTTCAAATAATAGTTTAAAAAATCTATTAATTTTACTTTATTCTTTTAGCAGTTGAGGCCTTTTAGCATTGAGTAGATAAAACTGCTCAGCTGGAGGACTGAAAACTTTCTGCAGTTTTCTTCAGCAATTCATCCTAATTATTTTAATAGGACAGATGAAAAAAAATTTCCAAAGACACACAGATTCTGTTAAAGTTGATACTCTGCTGGAAGCTGGATTGTGTGCAACTAATATTCAAGTTGCTTTTGAAGGTCAGTTGTGAAATAAAATTTGGAGCTGCCTCTAAAAACTGGTTCCTCTATAAGCATATGCCAAATATCTTTTGAAGAATTACATAAGGGCTAGGAAAAAACACATTGTATTTAAAAAGCAAGAATCCAATAATTATAAAGGGGAAAAAGTGTATAATACATTTTGAATAGTTGAGAAACTCTTACCCATTTAGATAAACTTCTATTTTAAGCCACCTACAGCATAAACCCACAGCTATTCATAAATCCTATATAATGCAGCATTGCTATAACTATGCTGCACATAATTCACAGCTTCATTGCTGTCTTTTAGGAGTAACTTTGTTTAATGATGAATGACAACTTACTAAAGCTGCTATTTTGAAATTTTAAATAAAACCCATCTAGTTAGCACACAGCTGATTCACAAAGTTTGCAAATTCACTTGATGCAAGTATGACCATGTATAGCACATACTCTGGCATTGGTATCAGCCTATTCAGCTGAACTTTTGGAATACTGTGACTGTTAAGAGAGGCAGTACTGCCATATATGTTAGTTTGAAGACTGTCATGGTGGGCACATGGGCCTGAAAACAGCAGACTGCAAATAGCCCAGCTATAAATTTTAGAAGTTCCTTAACAGAGAAAAGGTGTGGAAAGTACAGTGTTATCCAGATGGAATAATAGCAGAGTTTTGTTAACAGGGATCTGGAGTCTAGCTAATAACTGAAACTTAATCAAAACAATTTTCCATGTGCTGTTTTCAGTTTTCCATGTGATCTCTTCTTTACTTACTTGCTTCTTTTTTTTTCTCACCCCACAGTTCTTGAGTCAGTAATGAAAGGAAATATAAAAATAAAACATGTACATTCTGTGGTTCTGAGTAACTGCTATACTTTTGCTATGCAGATTTCATAGCCAGTTTCACATTTATGAACCCAGCAATGGTAACAGAATAAAAGCTTATGAATCCTGTCACATCTAAAGATGTGACAAGCCACATCTTCTGCTTTTATGTTGAGGTACTCCTTGTCAAACTCAGATGAAACCTGCCATGCTTTGTATGGTTGTTACTTAAGCCAGGTAAAGCACAAGCAAAAAAGTTAACAAAAGGTAAACAACACCACCTGGTTCCTCCTCCTGCATTATCACTAACATTTTCATCTGCATTGCTAAGAGAGAATTGCAAAAATTAAGCATTCAAAATTCAGATGTCAAGCTTGTAAAATCATGAGACAGGCTTAAGAAATATGAGCTCCTGAAAATTAGTATGTTTTCCTTCTGATATGTAGCCAGCACAAGTCCATGTTTTCTGCAAGCCTGAAGGCTAAAAACATTATTTTAAAATGAAAGCTGAAATCTTCAGTTAACTGCCTGGAACAACGAGCCAAGGCTTTAAGAAAAACAGAGTAACATAAGACTCGTGATGAAATCATGAGAGCTGGCTACTTTCTCAAATCAGTCATAAAATAACATCCATTGAAGTTGCAATTTAATTTTTTTTCAGAAAACTTTCATCTTAGTATGCTGTTTGTTATATGAAGGAAATCACATAAATAATTTTACCTTTGGAAATCCCCCATCCCCTCCACTGGTTGGAAAGATTTTCTGGCTTATCCAAGTCATTGGCCTTGGTTGATAAACCTGTAGTGACATAAATATATACAAGATCTTACTAACAAAGAGAGATTCATTAAATGCAGTGAAGTTGTGTTCGTGTAACAGATCACATTACTAAAACCAAGTTTAATGTCAGTTGAACTTGGCTGAGAGACCTAGCTGTGTTTAATGCTTAGTACATACTTTTTGTAGCCATGACAACATCTGTCTCTAGGGTGTTACAACTCTATCATTTATGGCCATCTGCATTCAACATGTGTTTGGGGGAAAAAAAAAAAGGGCATAGGATGACATTTTTTAAATATCTTTAAAAAATTCTTTACGAGAGGATGTCCGTGCTGTTAAACTTACTGTGGATATTGTGAGACAACATGCCCATTCTCTTCTGCCAGAAGTCACTGGCAAAAGGCTATTTAATGAAGTTCATTACCTTTGCTGATGACTGCAGCAGACAAAAGCAACACACCTTAGTTAATCTTTTCACAATGAACTGTGAACTAGAACTTTCTAAGATCATTGAAGGAGCTATAATTCTATATTAGCACTCTGTATTTTGTGTGTTAAAAAAATACAACAAATTGTAAAATACCTACAATAAAATAGCTGGGAGCAGGATTTAATGTCTATAGAAAAATTTTCCTATGGAAAATGGGTAAGATCCAAAGCTGTCTACTGACTACAGTGGGAGATAAGAGTGAAAAAATGCCAAACTAATGCACCTCAGGGTGAAGATCTTCAGGATGGAACTTCAGGATGAAGATCAGAATACCCTTCATCTTGGTCTCATGAAACACTGAAGTGGTCAGCTACAAGTTACGGACTATACTGAAGCTCTTGAATTTATTTTCCTCCTGGTTCTGCCTCATGGGTATTTGGTGTTTGGTGAATTGAACTCTTTCTGCGCAATACCTGGATGTCAAACTGTCAATGTTTTGAGTTGGCTATTAAAAATTACACCATTCAAATTTGTTTGCACTTTGGGAATAAAAACTTGTATTGTCACATAAATAACTGGTGGACCAGTTTTACTCACCTGCTTCCTGCTGTACATATAATGAAACAGGAGGAATGATTTTATTTCTGTGGATATGCATGTTCACTATAAGTTGGCACAACTGGACTAGTTGTAGCTTGGAGAAATACTCAGAAGATTATTTAAATCATCTTTCCAATAGAAAGTGCTGTACTCTACTGTAAGGCAGGAAACGGAGATGGGAAATTTAAAACACAGAGCCCAAGGCAACACCTGCTTTTAGACATTCTCCCATGATTTTCTGCAGTACAAACCACAGTGCTTTCTCCTGATTAAAGCAACAGATTTGATTTCATACCTTAGATTTCAGTCAAGCCAGGTAAGCTCTTTGGGTATGTCTGACATAAAATAATAATGCATAGGACAGGGCACTCTGTGAATTCACCAGGTAATGTTCACACTGAATATTTGAAACACTTGAACAAAGACACCAAGTAACCTCTAAGCTCTCCTGTTGCTATTTATAGTGACTGATTATCCATTCGGCAAATATGTCCTGGTTTTATTGTGTAGTAGTATTTTTTGTGTGAAAACTCATGGTGGGAAGTAGCAATAGGAGTTCAGCTCTACCACAGGACATGCATGTTCAAACCAGCAAAATATACAAAAATGAATGTAGGGAGACAGAATAAGCATCAGAATACATTATTGGTCATTATGATGGATATGACCGTCTATATTTTCCATGGAGCATGAGATGTATATAGATTAGGCTATAGACCATGTTATCCCTATTAATAATTTAATAGGAATAAAATAAGCACTTGAACTCAAATGGCAAAATAAAAATCCTCAAATTAATAAAAACTTAGAGGAACTGCTGTTTGAGGGTGGCAATGGGGCAGGAGGGAAAAGCTGTAAGTTGTAAGATAAACTCACAACTATGCTCCAGGCTTAAAAAAAACAAGCACCAAAACCTAACACGATAATCAAAATACCCTACACAATCCTGGCTATCTCTCAGTGTAATTTTCTGTAAAGGAAAAAAATCCATAATGTCCTATTTTCTTAAGATTTCTTCAAAATGACTACTGTGCCCCATATTGGTAGATAATAATCACACAGACATATTTCACATGCAGTAACTGTTCTGCTATGAGTGTACCAAAGTTGTGAATGGGCAACCAAAGAGCTTTAAGTATCTGATTTGGGAGCAATGCTGAAAGAGAATCATGGTTTGGATTCTGGCTTAGTGGAGGAAGATTCTGGAATGACAAAAAAATATGCTGGTGCAGAAAAGTCTACTTAAAACTTATTACAATCCACAAGGAAGGAAAAATAAAAATGAAATAAAAACCAAACCATGAGGTCTTGCTGTGCTACATGCTTTATAAATGCAGAAACTACTTAGATGTTCAAATATACTGATAACTGGGATGTTAGAAAATCACATCAAGAACATTTAGTCAATTACAGCAGCTCAAAACAACTGATAATGTTGCAAGATGAGCTACAGAGAGAGGAGAAAGTGCAAAGCTGTGCTCCATTACAGATTAGGATGTAAGGGTTACAATATTCCAGCTGTTAGCATAAAGCAAACACTTCTAAATAAATGGTTCCATTGATACACACCAAATTTTCATTTCTTAGTGCTTCCTGTGTGACTATTATGCAAGTTCAAGCTTGGCTTAAATAACCAAAGTATCATGATTCAGAACAGAATTACTGAGCTTTTGGAGGGACTGAAAACTAAAGTTACTGCAAGTCTACACAATGTGTAAGAGTCACACTCTGACTCATATTGATGGCCTCAGTATTTAATAATCATTAGTTAAAAGGTGAACTAGTCGACTTCATCCATAAATAATCAAAGTGGATCACCCTAAATGTCTGACTAACAGTGTTACGCTGCTGGAATCCTGCCTTCCTGGCAGAACATGCGATATGCAGAACCATTCACTCCCAGTTGGAGAAGTCAGGGGGAAAAACCCACTGATCTGGGAAGAGCTGTATGAGACTGTTGTACAACAGCATGCAATTCTGCCTGGAACATTGAGGCCAACTTGAAATTGAGAATGATCTATGAAGAGTATGATTTCAATTCTGTAGCCTCCACTCTCTTGAAATGATACAAATAATAAAATTAAGTGCTAAAGAAAAATCAAAAGTGGAGGAAAATAAATGCCCAGTCTATTTACAAGCTCTTACAGCATCCGGGCTCCAGAACTACTTACTGATACTTTTTTTTTGTTTCAGAAACAGAAGGATCTCCAGAGTCTTCTTTTCTCCTTTACCCAACAGACTGAGAAACTCAGTATTGCAAAGAGTCTGTTTTACCAGCACTTCAAAAATCAAATTCCCGTTCTTCCATTTTAAGTCATGCCCTCTTAAAGAGCAATAGTAGGGGAGCACAATCTTTTGCCCAGTTTTAAAACAGACACACAAAATAATTTAACATAGCTGGACTAAATATACTGTATCAGTCACATCAAAATGCTAAAATTAATTTCTTGGTACCCACTCTTCATTCCTAGTCAGTAAGAGCATCTTTCAAACATTCATATAGATTCATCAAGAGAGGAAAAAAAACCAGATTTACAGCATGCTAAACTTAGTAAAATGAGCATTCTCCTGTTAAGCATTCCCAAAATTTTTATAGTTAAGAAACAATTAAGAAAGCCCCTGGAGTTACTTTTTTCTGTATTTCCCACTCATCCCCCCTGGTGGACCACAGCAGAATTCCTGTTATCAAGTCTCATTCAAGGATCGCAGTGGTATTCAACTGCAGTTGGGATTTCTTAACTAAAAGTTTATTGAAGGCCAACTACTCTGAGCAAATCAGCAACTAGCTTTTGAGAAGTTTCAGATAACTTCTTTGTCATACAAACCAATTTTTGGCAGGGGGGAGAGGTGAAATGAAAACAAAAAGGAAATGATGACAAGTACTCTAGAAATTCATAATTCCAAATAAAAGGTAATCCAGTAGTTCTGCAGTAGCTTGCCTAGGAAAGCGAAAAAAAAAAAAGAAAACTAAAAGGAAAGGATTTACTGTATGGATTAGCAGTCTAACAGCAGACACAGAAGGAACAGGGGACTAAAACAAGAGGCGTGTGTGGAAAAGAAGGAAAGAAAGAGGCATGCTCTTTCCCTCTGAAGCACTAAAATGTCACTTGTGCAGCTGTGAGGACTGTGGGCCCCATGTGTCTGTAGTGCCTAATCCAGAACAGAGAGAGGCCATCCTCTTACACAGTTCTCCTAATGATGGACTGTATAGCCAGAAAGGAATGCTGCTCCTCCTTTCTGTACCTGTATTTCTTTAAAGCACTTAATGGATTTTTTTCACCACCATTGCTCTGTGTTGTAATGATACAAATGAATGGAACTGAGGCTACTCAGGGTAAACTTGTAAATTATTTCGTTTGCGGCTGGTCTCAGCATCACTGAAAGTGTCCAGCAGATTTTCTTTCCAAATTAAGACACTATGTAATTTCTTTTTTGAGAAAATATAACATAGTTGCCTGTGAAGTTTAAACAGTTATAACTTTGCCTTTTTTTAAAAAAAAAGTTTCTTGTTACCAGCTGGTTTGAGCTGTATATCTACTTTTCCCAGCACATCCTACCGTGAACTTCTCAATTCCCGCAAATGCCTCCCACTGCAGTAAAAAGTTCTCTTTGTAACCAACGTCCTACAATTACATTCCAAGTGCATAAATAGACAATCTTACTGCACCATGGCTTGAACACGAAATAGATAATTTTGTTAATGAAAACCTCTCTAATTGATTTTAAACAAAACTGGAAGGAATTCTTTTGCTAGAATCAATGCCTTGCTTCAGTGCAAGTGGTTAAACTAGTGTTCCCATCTTTAGTAGTTTATTTTTAAGACTGTGAGGGGAACATTATGAAAGCATATAACATAGATGTCCATATGTGGCAAACCTAGCACACAAGACTGAATACATAATAGCTGAATGGTTGCTACTTCTTGAGAGTTTAGTTGGGTGGCAGTGTGCTCTCAGGCAGCTTGTATTATCTGAACTTTCTTCAGAGGGCAATGATAAGACCACATTAAGAGTGCTTATCATTACTCCTTATTTCAAAGAGTCCTTGAAGTTTTGATGAACCTTTGTTGTACTGAAGAAGCTGCACTCCTGTTCAAATGGGATAATACTATTGTGATAAGCTGACTCTGAAACAGGCTCAGTGAGGAAGGTTTCCCTGTTGAAACATCAAAACTCACAACCTGCCCAAGTTAAAATGCAAGTTAATTACCTTAGTTTAGTTAGTTAAAAAAGCTGTGGTTTAACAGGTGTGAGGGTTGTCAATTTTGAGAACTTGTTTGCTTTTTTGACTGGCTCTGCACTACAAGTCTGGTTGATGTGCAGTGGCAGTTACCCCAAACAACCTGATTTCATGTTTTGGTATATTGTCAGAGCAGCAGGTTTTTCTGTCATTCCTGTTTTCCACATCAGTGTCATGAATATTAAAAAAATCAGTGGGTGAAAAAAAAAACCTACAATTATTTCACTTGGTTAATTCCAGAGTAAAGAAAGTTATATAAATGGTTTGAGAGAACTCCTGAAGAATTATATGATCCTCCACTTGGCTGGGATTGATCCAAGTGTCATTTTTGGAGGACACCTTTTTGGTGAGACTTTACCTCCCATTACAGTGATAATTAATACTTGGCATCAGCAGAACACGGCAGGACAACTGTACACCTGAATTTGCCTTTGACTTCTCTACATCAGCATCCTCTGATGTCTTTGCCTTTTCATGGGGAAAATATTACTGCTGCTCTTTATTCCTCCCCATTTGATGACTCAAACTCACAACCACATAGAGATGAAAAGACCTAAATGAGACAAGTATGCTTTTCCTTGCATCCCCCTCTCCACACTGCACATGAATTATAAAGTTTATTCATTAAGGGTTTTTTTTGCAGTCCTTGTTCATCACTTCTGCAATTTTTGTCAATTTCACAGAATAGAGTGTCATTTGCTTCTTCCCAACACAGCATAAGGAAGTGACCTTGGAGGTAGTTTTTCTAGATTTTAGTGAAAAAACTTCTCATATAAACTGGGCTTCATCTATCATTTATTTCATTGTTCTCAAAGTCTCTATTCTTCTGTTTACACTGAAGTGTCTGCTTGTATGTAGTGTCCTACCTTGGGTCATCTGTATCAGTTTCTTCAAAGAATTCACTCCTGTCCTTATCCATTTTATAGAGGTTGCATCTTTTATATGTGTCCTTGGAGCATCCCATGACATAAAAAAGAAAATTGTCTGAGGGACTGTGCAAAATTTTCTAAATCGTGCTTCTAAGACTAATGGGCTCTATTGCTGCAGAGTCCCTTGCTGAAGGGAAGGATGTTGGGTAGGTAGACACTTAAGAGTTCGGAGCAAGCACATTTTCCACCTCTTACATACCCCTGGCCTCCAAAACTGAGTGAGTGTGGTGTTGAGGAGCGGGACAACACAAGCTATACAAGCTGATCAAGCTTGCTTGTAGAGTCAGCACACTTCTGCCTAATTCTTTATCTGGTAAGAACTCTATACAAAAATTTTAGCTGTCTTCTGGCATACATGATTGAATGGGATTAATTATAGACAACACTTTCTAATTTTCCCTGGAGAGGAATCCGCCCCGCAACACCTGATTGTAATGCAATTTTTAGGCAGCGAGATTAATTTGCACTAGTCAGGATGAATCTGGCTTGTGTGCTACAACTGCTGTCATTCTGCTTTTTTACTTCATTAATGTGCAAAAACCATTGCAAAGCATTGTTAATGTTTACCATGCACACAAAGAATAAGAGAAACAAAATTCAAAGGATATTTTGTGAACACTGTCATAAATACTCCTCCAACTTCTGACTGAATTAATGAATTTTACAGATACTGATTATCAGAGTATTGCATTCCTTGGAAGAGAAAGAAATACATTTATTTCAGAACAAAAATAATAAATAAATGTATGTTATATGGAAAGTTCCATTAAGCAATAAAATGGCTGCAAACCACTTTATTCCTCCAGTAAATTTCTGTACATGTACTCTGAGATTATAAAACATCACAGAAATTATAATAAGCAAATGAGCCCTCAAAAAACCAAACTCAGAGCCCAGTACAACCCATCATACTTCATTTGTTTGCCTCTAGTGGTTCTTATTGTTGTTTCACTTAACATGCAACACAGAAAAACAACAATAACAAGGCTGCAAATTAAAACAGTGTTCAAGTTCTCAGTCAATTACATGGGAGTTTGTAATTTGCTCTTCAAGTGCAATAAGGTAGAGTTTAATTAGTAACTATTTGCATCTACACCTAATGGTGACTGCAGAACAAGATGCACGAGCAGGTCTCTTGCTATAAAATCAGGTGAACACACAACATGGCAACAAAATGCTGAACCAAAGACTGCATAGTTTCATAGCCAACATCTACAAATTATTCAAGCAACAGAGGAGGAAGAAAAGGATCATGGTCATAGACTGAGCAAAAAGTCCATTTAGTCCAGTCTCCGCACTCCATTGAGTTTTGATCTTAATGGAAAGACCACAAAAAAGGCCATTAGGGAATCCTGAAGAAAGAATAAGAATAGACTCAGGCCAGAATAATGCTTTTCCTGTGTGCCCCCTCAGACCTAGCCCTGCAGTTTTCGGGTACATAAAATGTACACACCAAGCAGACTCCCCAGAAGTGTTTCTTTTTTTAATTTCCTATAAATTTTTTAAATTAATGGTCTGAATACTGTAGTACTTACAGAAGACTCAATAGACTGTTTTGGACTGAAATGGTTTTTCTCACACATACCAGAAAGATGACCAGCAATCCAACAAGTGATGCTGTTCCCCAAGCAGCGGCAAGCTCGCTGCCTCTGCCTCTGAGATGCTAGCCCCTTGCCCAAGCAGCATGTTTCAGGCCAGCATTTAGAGCCCCAGCAGTACTCTTAGAAATGGGAGACAGAACCACACTGTACAGCCAGTACTTACCTCATTAAAGTGTTGTAATCACCACAGATGATCGTAACTGGTGCTTGAAAGCATTATGGCACATTTACCTGAAGTTTCCATATTACCAGCCTCTAGTACCATCTAATGGAACTAAGTGCTACTCCAGATACAAAACTACAAAGTGTACCATGTGTGCACTGTAGGCTGAAAGTAATAAAATATCTGGAGATTCTAGGACTCATCTAACAGAGACACACAGGGGAAGAACTTTTGCTGCCAAGCATTCTTTCTGGGGTTTTCCAAGTTGCCTTAATATAATTACTTAGCTGAGAAATTAAGAGTAAGGACACATATCAATATTTCCATAGGATTTTCTTCTGCCAGCAGGAATAAAGTTATGTAAAGTCATATTCTTTTATGACAAAGATTCAGGTACAGCCATGTTAAAATGAAGAAGGAAAATGTGTTCCTCTCTAACCTGACCTTTCTGAGTAACTCTGTGGTACCCATGTGTGCCTTCCAAACATCAGTGCTGGAGGAGTTCAGGAGTTCTTTCTGATAATGTACATATTAAGCCAAGGCTTAAAACACACAAATTTCTTATTCCTTTTTTCAACTTGCTCCCACATAAGTATGCTAAGCTAGTAGACAGACAATCAGGTTAGTGTTAACAAAATTGATCCACAGACACTTCTTCCTGTAGGATGAGAAAATCCTCCTTATTCTGAGGGTGGGGGGTTTTCTGTGGGTTTTGTTTGTTTGTTTATTTGATTTGGTTCATTTTTATTTTGTTTTCTTTTGGTTTTTAATGCAGTATTTGAAGAAGTAAACATCAGGAATCCTCCCAGCAACATGTACATAGGGATTCATTCAGTAATACTTCTGTGAATTTGCCAGACCAGAAGTCCAGATTGAATTGCATGTAACATTCAAACAATGACTCATACTATCATTCTACACTAAACATTCGAAAATAACATTTTTGCACCTTTCTAGATCACACCCTCAACCAATGTGGTTTAATGAGGTGAATAAATATTTGAAATAAAACCAAAATACAAACAGTCAAAATATTTTTTATTAAAATATTCCATGATGGCCATAGATCACAAGACTTAAAAATCAAGGTCATAACTGTAGTGTTACAAGGTATATATTAATTTTTATTTCTGATTTTCCAAGATTTCAGCCTTTGAGAAAAGATTTAGTAAAGCTTTGTCCTGGATCTAGTATTATGTAAACCTCCCATTCCATGTGTCAACACAGTTCTGTTCAGATAAAGTACACTGGGGCATAGTTAGTAAATTTTAGCACCCAGAGCATGAATGTTTGTGACTGAGTAGAAACATGTATATGCACATTTTTGTCTTTTAAGTACATATGAGCTATATCATAGAAATAACCATACTGCCTATAGCTTTGAGCAAATACTACTTTTTTAAAAGACCTTCTTTTCTACTCACAATCAACTAAAATTGTGTTTCCTGCTCAGTTGAACAGGTGATCTGACAGAAGTATTGCAAAAATGGGTATGTATTTCTGCTTATAAATTTTGTAAGCTGGAAAGCTTTAATTCCCTTAAAGTTTTCAGGAATCAAGTAACACTGACCAAACTGCACACAATGTATTCTTCATGCACAATACATAAGCATAATAAAAAAGCACATTCAGATGGCCAAAACTTCTAGCTTTCACCCTCACAATTACTTTTCTCAACCAAACTCTACCCATGTTACACAGGAACAGAAGAAGGTCTGATACAGTCCTACAGGTCCTATGCAGCTCTGAACTACCATAAAGGAGATATCAGTTCCTGTGCCAGGCTTGGTAATAATCAACAAGCATGAGTTTTTTCATGCCAGACCAAGAGCTGCATTTGTCCAGTGTGTGCAGTGTGTGTCTAGAGACATAATGTCTCATTCTAATATCTTGTTCTTTTTAATTTTTTTTCCTCAGAGCATATAAAAGGTTCCAAATAATACCCTTGCCGGACTAGTTCTAGGGTCCATTCTCCACAGATAACCCTAGAGTTATGAAGAGCTGTTCTAACCAAGGTGGAGTCATTTCATAGGCACAGAAAATTTCAGAATGGTTAAAGACATCTGCATGTAACTGCCTGGAAAAAAAGTTTGTAATGGGTAAACTGGGCCAAAATCTTAAACATACACTTTGTTTCATAAATAGCTTCATCTAACTTCAATTATATTATGAATTTCCCCATAAACCCCCTATCTCCTCTTCTGAAAAAAAAAATGAATGGAATAGTGATTCTTTTCTTTTCAACCAAATATAGGTTCTCATTTCTTTCTCTCTGACTTAAGGAGGAAGAGCTTTTCTCCGAACTGTTTTCACTCTGAAAGGTCATCATCCTGTATTTCGCTTTTTTTCCACAAGTAAGACTGTAAAATGCAGAGAATGTAAATGACAGAATAAACTCAGAACAGATGCAGTTCAGGCAAGGATATACTACGGGAAGCATTCGACCCAAATGACCTACTTCTGGGGCCTTTTTGCTTTGGGATGACACAGCTATACTGCACAACACCTAACCTGGAGATTCCACACCGTTGGTGACTAAGAAAAAGTCATCTAATGGTGGTAAGTCAGAAGTCAATTAATGATCTGCTCTAGGTTATCTTTTGTTTATTGTCAGGTAGTTCAAAATTAAATTATTAAGGATCTGTTTACTGATACACATTTTTATTAGTGTTGTCAGTTTAAATTCCTTAGCACCTGCATGGCAAACCCTCAGAACTGAACCTACAATCCAGAAATGAACCACAATGTGAGAAGAAAAGAACACACCTGAGTGCTTTAGAAGAAAAAAAACAGACCCCTTTGTTAAGTGTCTAAACTGATGGTATAATTTGTTTCTTTAAAAACAATCATTTACCATCAATAAATAACCAAAAAAACCCCCACCACAAACAGCAACCCATCCCTGGTTTTGCTAAGAGTCTTCTTTGAGGTCACAGAAAACTGGAATTAAGACTTCCTTACTCTCTGGAAAGTTCCTTTATTTCAGTGGTTGGATCACTTGAGGAAGAAAAAATTTTTAAAACAATTCTTTTTTTTTCTTTCTTAGTTAAAGCCCGTTTTTTCCCTTTAATTAGCACTAAATTTTTAGTTTATATTTTATGTCACTCAGCACTTTCCATGAACGTGGTGTACAGAAATTCTAGCATTTCAGCTGGAAATAGCACTTAAATCATCTCAGGATTTCATGCATTGCACATAAATATAAGATTCTTTCTCCCTTAAGGTAGACACTCAAGGAAATACATGCACAAGTGAGAACAGATCCTCAAATAGCAGGTTTTCTTGTGTAAGATGGCTCAAAAGGTCCATGAATTAACATAAGAAGAAGAAAAAGCACCATCTTCTGCCTTTCTATTTCGCTTTAAATTCATGATGTTATTATTATACATCTCCAAGAAAGATTGATTAATTATCCAGGTATAAGGAAATTCTAATTCCAAGTCTAGAAAAAGGAGAAGCAGCAATGGAAACTAGTCTGCTATTTGCTTTTACTTGTAAACTGTTTAAGAAACATTTTTGGAAAAAGAGCATTAAGAAACAGTAAGACAGTGAAATTAAAGAAAGAATTCATTTGTTCTCACTTACCAAGTTTATTCAAGTCCAATACTCCCAATTTTAATTGTAAGCTTAATTAAATAATTAATGAACTTCCAGTTTAGCAAAGAAATGAACAAGCCATTTCCCCCCATTTTTAGAGGTTATCTCAGTCTGGTGAATCCAACAGTTGAATTTTCACTGACCAGTGAGAGCAGAATAGAGCCTTTGCATATGTTGTGATATTAAAAACAAAGCAAGGACTTTTACCATCCCATCTTTCAGTGTAGACAGTGTGCAGAAGTATATTTCCTGCAAATTAGAGTGGCTAGGGAGATATTTGCAATTAATACAAGAAATATGCCAAAGACTGTGTCCATTACTGCAAGAAAAGTATGTCAGTGGTCTGGTTTAGAATTGCATTCAGTGTTAGTGTGCCAGAAGTGAAGGGAAGGAAAAAAGGGGTGGTGGTAGGAGAAGAGATTCTGCCTAGTATCACATCTTAAGCAACTTTGTAAGTTGGGGCAAAACCTAATCTTTCTTACATTATAATTCTGATCACAAAAAAGAAGTTGAACTAGGCCTTTTCTTGACAAATAAAAAAACTTTTCAAAAGAGCTAAATGAGATTTTTATTTATGTTACACTGCAAAACAAACAATAGGACTAGACAGGTGGGTAACAACATTTTATTTTTTGCATTTGGGTAACTCTAAGTTGTATTTTATGTTCTAGCCCAGAGACTGGCTTTACAAAACCAATTTCATTGACTACTACAGGAACCTTGCTAGATTTATAGAACCATCTGCTGGTAAAAATCAGCGGCTATTTTACACCTAACTAGATTTAAAATAATCTTTTGTTCCATAGATAGGCATATATTGCACATAGCAGCCTGCATAGCATCTAAAAATGTGGGCTGATTGTCACCTTGGTGTTGGTATGAAAACAGTTGCCTTATCCAATATTCCACAGTTGTGTGAACAACATGTATTTTAACATGATTTCTATTCACAGTTTAAGTGAATCATTTCCCTTTTAATTCCGCACCCCCATCTATTCATTTATACACAGATGAGCAAAGCACTTTGATGAAAGTAGGTTCCAGAATAGACTAAAACTCCAGAATTTGCAAGTTTATTTTTGCAGAGAGAAATTATATAAAACAAGGAGCCAAAAACAAAAGCAAAGCCTTTATAACAGAGTACGTATTTCCTTATTTTAATAATCCCTCCTCCCCCAAATCAGAACAACGCCAGAACCAGACAAGATAATACTAATGCAAGAACCAGACAAGGATAATATTAATGCAATTAATTTAACCCAATCCTAATAAGAGTATGTCCCTGAGAACCTCACATTTTGGAAAATATTCTGTGCTAATGTACACCCTATGCAATGATACTTCAAGCTTTTCTCCATACAAATTAACAGGTGTTTGGCCATGATATTATCGCGTAGCACCCAAAACACATCACATTTATGTCAGGACACGTTTTGAGATATGCTCCAAGCAAAAGCTGCATCTTCAGTCAAGAATGCTACATAATAACAAACCATCTAAACTAAATCTGCCTATTTTGAGACCTTTTTCTGAAAAAAAATGTTATCTTTGTCCTGCTGATGCTGAGACAGTCCTTTGCAGAGAACACCATACTTAGATGTATAATGTTTCATCCTTAAAATTGGTTGTTTGTCAGCAGCAGTATCTCAGAGTTCAACAAATGGGCTTTAATCACTAAAGATATAAACACAATTAACACTGAAGGAAATGGGTTATTGTTCAATAAATACATTCCAAACAAGTGCCTGTAAGTTCAGTCAGGTTTGAGGCCTAACCATTTTCTCTGAAACAGATCTGTGTCACAAAGAAATGTTAACCTTCTGAAAACATTACCAAATAAGAAAATTTAGTTGGCCTCTTAAGTACTTCCCTGACAGACTAAACAGATTAAATCTGTTTCATTTACTAAGTTCAATGACCTATTTATTTCTTTTTGGAAGGAGGGTGTCAGAGTTGACATTATTGGATATTGTTTTGTCTGCATGTATTGCTTCGTGTGTTATGATGTGTATTTTTCCCAGTATCTAAACATTTCTTGTTTCAATTAAATAAGCTTTACTGCACAAAGAAGGATTTCAGATTTTTATTCAAAAATTGCAAGGAAATAAAAGATCCGACGTAAGGAGGTTTTCAGAGTACATCAGTTATTGTATGGCAAATCCCCATAGCCTCAAGTATGTCTTATAAAGGTCATATTTATAAATGTGTATCGGGAGTATGGAAATAAGGTTTGTATTTATACAAAAAAAAAATATTGATTCTGTGCTAAAGCAACTGATTCTTACCATTTTTAGATTCTGTTAAGTCTTGGGATTGCAGTTTCTCTCAAGTAGCACAAGGAGAACAATCTGAAAACAATTTAAAAAAAATTAAAAAAGGAAAAAACAAAACTCCAGCAGTCACAATATTTATTAGGTATTTTTTTGCCAGCCTAACAGTGAGTGAACCACATATTAACATCAATAGTTAAGATTAAAGTCATGCAAATTATTCTAACCACACAAATGGTTATATGTCATGCGTCTCTGCACTTCAGTGGTCTGTAAGCATAAATATAGGACAAAGGAATCCCTGGTACCAGGATTTGCAGAACCCTATGCTATTCTTAGCACTCAGTACATTTCTGAAGAGCAGTATACCTAATGGCTAACACAGGCAAAAATCACTCAAGAGGACAAAAAGCTGTCACTGTATGCTTACAGTAATTGTGGTCCATTGTTCCCAGGCATACTACAAAGTGTGGGTTTTTGCAATCAAGGAACAAGTATAACACAATGTAACAGCCCAGAGACTAGGTATTTTTGGAAATGGTACTGCATTACATAACCTCCAGTTTTCTCCCTCTCTCTCTATTCCACAACCCCCCCTCTATTTTAAACAGGGAGAGAAAAAAAAGAAGAGT
This sequence comes from Oxyruncus cristatus, assembly GCA_013399855.1. Classification (NCBI taxonomy): domain Eukaryota; kingdom Metazoa; phylum Chordata; class Aves; order Passeriformes; family Cotingidae; genus Oxyruncus; species Oxyruncus cristatus. The sequence continues at coordinate 2,782 of VXAY01002166.1, read as the reverse complement.
AGGTCCTACCTCATTTACCTTAAATTATCACTCTCTTAATTGACTGAATAGGTAGCATACCTCCTTTATCAGTTGTCTCATAAGGACGAAAAATTGAAGTTCTCTTCTACTAATTATATATTTCTTACCTTTAGCGTGTATGTATGAAATGTGATTAGGTATGAGTCATATGTTTACACAAACACACACATACATACTGGATTAAAAACTGCAAACTCTTACATCTATAAATGTACACGGAAACGTTTGAAAGAAAGCAGCACATCACTACATGTTCAGCAAAATATGGTTTGTTTTGGTTTTGTTTGGCTTTTTTTTTTTTTTTCTCAAAAGAACCACCCAAAATTTAACTGCTGCACATGCAAAAATGCAGAAGGCTGTTGCAAGAATGACTGCTTTCTAAAAATAAACCCCAGCAGCCTGAGAGGAATCCAGTGTCAGGTCGGAGAAGAGGGAGATTCGTTTCACAAGGGAGAAGAAAGGAGATGATAAACCTACGCTAGAGCCTTGCATGCATGCTAACAAAGCCAAGTGATTAGGTTCAAAAATACATTTTGGTGTTTGCAGAGTGCAAAAGCGAGAAAAAAGGAAAACATTATAGAAAATCACTGCTCATCTCCCCTTGCATGTGTGCGGAAAAATCCACAGCCTAGAATTCCAGCCTTAAAGCACAAAGACAAAGAGTTAAACACATATACTGCACGTTTTCTCATCTTCTTTTAAAAAGACTGTTTGGAAATGTGCACCGAGAGGGGAAAGCCAAGCTGCAGCAAAGTCCGGCTAAGGACAAAAAGAAATGAAAAGAAACAGAACGACGCAGAGAGAAAGGGGGGAAGAGGAGGGGAAGAGGGCAAGATAGAGGGGATTAATTAAAAAAAATAAAATTCTGTGGATTGGAATTGCATATACTTACAGACAAAAGCCCCCGCTCCCTGCTCACTTTCTGTCCTTTCTACATGATCTGAAACACAAATGTGGATTAAAAAAGGGCAGCATGCTACAGAAGGGAATTTATAGTTGGGGGAGTGGAGAGAGGGTAGGGGGTGTGGGTAAGAATGACTGCACCTCTTCCAAAGTGCAGCCTCGGAGAAAAAAAGAAAAAAGGGGTGGGGGTGGCTGGGGGAAAGTCTCTCTCTCTCTCTCTCTCTCTCTC
>VXAY01002147.1:643-31076 GCA_013399855.1 Oxyruncus cristatus | reverse complement strand
TTATGTTGACAAATAATTATTTTTATAAATAATAAGATTTAATAATTATTATTGTTTATTAGTATAATTATCCATTTATCAGTATTGATAAAGATTATCTCAACATGGGACAACTTAACTTCCTGGACTCCATCAGAGAAACACACTCTCCCATAATGTGACTTGGAACTGACAGAACTTGACTTTTATTTTGAAATGCTGTTCATCAGGTCCTGCCATTACAGAAATCAAGTCTACATTAGTGTTTTATTTTCTGTCAGGCAGGCGATCTGAAGCAAATTTCCCCAGTGTCTCAACTCACTTTGGATTGAATCATGATTTCAGAGTGCCTGCACTGGGTACCTCCTTGGTGGAATGAATCTGAAAGATGACCTATAAGAGTGAATCTGATGCTTTCCATCCATATGTGAATGTTCAGCCAATGAGACGTGACTAGACTTATTCCACCTGGCCTCTAAATGTGGATGAAACAGATATATTAGATCCTCCTCTTCTGCTCTACAGATTGACTTTTATCCTGCCACAGTACTTACTAATGGAAACATAAACGCAGGAATCCAGTTCAAGTACCTTCCCTTACACTTTGGTTAGGCTTATAGCACAAGTATTATCTCTATATGTAAACACACCCTCAACGCATTTTCAGTGCTACTGACACCTCCTCACCACCTTTTGCTGAGCTTTGCTCAGCACCAACACGGTTATAGCTGATGGTGTAGGCAAAATCATTCCTCACACTGTGCTACCACCATGCATGCAGAATACTTAATTAAAAAAAAAAATCCATTCGATTAGTACTTTGTTAGGCCTATCACTAGGAATAACACATTTCATACAAACAAGTACTATTGTGGAACTGTAAAATTCCTTCTAGTAAAAAATATGAACAGATCACTTAAGTTTCCATGAGTCAGTATTCTAATTCTTTTAATGGAAATACTGAATCCATAATCTGCTCATTTACATATTTGAGTGAATCACAATATCAAATGAACTGTGTCAGCTGTCATTTCAAAACAATCCTAGCCCCCGAGTCCTCCCTATATGTTATGCTAAGCATAGCTGCCAACTGAATATTGAATAGACAGGACCAGTTAAAGCAAAATGCAATTTATTTACTGAAATCATTACTAAGAAATTTAGTATTAAAAATCTTGTGATGTATATTAACTCTATGCTATGAAGAAAGGTAAAATTAGATTAATGCTTTAATTCTTTCCGCAAACCAGACATATCTATAGGCATAGTTCCTTATAAGTTCCGCAGCAAAAACTTTATTCACATCTCAAGTTATTTAAAACCATTAAAATCATACACTTGCTTGCTTGCCTTCAATCATAGGATAGTTCAACATGTCAAGTATTTAGCACTGTCTGCCTTCACTTGCTTTTTTTTGTTGCTTTAAGACAGATGAAGAAAAAGAAGAAATTTTCAGATCTCCCACCTTGCAACATCATCAGCTGATGCTGTTGATAATGAAGACACTATGAGCAAATGCTGCATGAATGTCAGGCAGGCAACAGATCCTCTTGCCTTACAAATTTCTAAAAAATGTACAAAAAGACCTTGAGGACAAAATGCTTTATATAAAATAAAGTTAATACTGTACTAGGATGGTAGTGTCGTTTACTTGGTCCAATGTGTAGCAAATCAAGAAGGAGGATCTGAGGCAACTACTAGGAATACATTTGAATTATACAATGAAATCAGCAAGTTACTTACACTCTCCTCCCAGAAAAGGATGGGAAAGTTTCTGCAGTGCTGCATAGCAAGATTGGTAATATTCACCGAGGGAAAAACCATGCCACTTCCAGTAGATTATCATTACAATTGATACAGGATGTTCACAGTATTCATCTACAGAGACACAGTCTGTGCTCTCAGAACAGTCTATGCCTATATTGTTCTGTTTTTCCTGATAGGAAAACTTACATTCTGAAACTCTATACAACTTGTATTTAGCTAAGAGAACGGACCAGCAAGTATCCAATCAACACACAATAATGTGTAACAATCCTTAGTATCCTCATTAGTCTGGAAAATACCAGTATATTTCTTTGTCTAGTTTTATTTTCTACGCAAATTATGGTAAAAGAATCCAACACTGAAAGCGCTTCTGAAATAGAGCCAGAAACATGGTTTTTAGCTATGATTCAGAAACCATACCATGATTCTATTTCTGGAATAGGAGGAAAGCACTCCTATTGCTATTCCTCCTACTGGTCCCCTGTTTTTATTGGTCACATCCACTCAGCTGCAAAAGAAACAGCAACTCTGGTTTAGCCCCAGTGCTTCTGGAAGAAAAAGGAAAGGTACTTTCTGACTCTATCTCATTACATTCAAAGTAGAATTGGCCACACTCTGCATGACAGGAATTCTGCATAGGAAAGGTGCATTGACTGCTCTCCTTGCTTACTGTTCAGTTTCAACATATGAAATAATCCTATTATGTGGACAAAATATTTTTGTATGACAAGTGAAAGAAAAATCTACATGAATATATACTTAAGACACAAAGACTTTAAGCTCTCTCTTTCTATTTTGTTGTATGTACGTATTTAAAGACCTGGGAGTCTTTGCTTACACTAATTTTTTGTTTGTTTGTTTGTTTTGTTTTTTTGGTTTTGGTTTTTTTTTGGAAAGCATGTGTTTGTGTATGTGCATACATTTAGTTTCAACTTGGGGCTTTGGCAAGAAGGATTAGTATTCCTGTTTTCCAACACCAAATTCATGGTAATTGGGCTAATACAAGAACCATAATGTTTTTCATTTCTTCAGTAAGCAACCTGCGTTTCCACTCAGGGGAGGATGCAAATGTATCTATAGATCAAAACAGTCAGTTAAGATTCAGACGAGTCACCCTTCTCAGTTCATTGCATGCAGAACAACATATTCATAAAAACTATCAGACCATTTTATCGACTGGCTAGAAAAAACAAACCACAGAAAATATGGGGTCATGCAGCACTACTGATTTTTAAGCAGGAAGAGGGTATGTGGTGGGGCAGCCCTACAGCCCAATTCCAGCTAAAACCCAGAAGTCAGCCAGAAAAGAAGTAGCTTTTCAGAGATGCCCCATGTGACATGGGTGTTGATTGTGGTTACGACGTTGTCTTTCACGAGCTCTGATGGTCACAAATCACAATTCTCTGGCACAACAGAATTACCCAAAAAAAACCCCAACCCTTGTGCCAACAAAATTATTTCTCTAGATACCTAAGGCACATTAAATAATTCACAATAGCACCATTTTAGTGCATAAAGCAGGCAATAAAAATATATATTACAGAATAAAAATAGCAAATAATAATAAATAACGCTCACTTGCAATGTAAGACCAACCTGTATTGCCATTTGTCTTTTATTTCTGAGTAAAAGGGTCTGTAAGCATATTTCTCACATTACTCCTCAAAAATGCTAAATTCCAAAATTATATAAAACCCACTTACACAGCTATAAATATTTCCAAGGTAACTGAAATGAAAATCACTTTATTATTATCTCCTGCCTTTGACGCTACTCAGATATTTAAAAAAATTTTTTTTTTTTTGTTACATGGTAAAGCATTGGTCCAGCATTACTATTTTCTGTCACAGTTAAATGTCAGAAGTCTTTAAAAACTAGCTCACTATCAGCCTTTCTGCCCCCATTGTTATTTATATTCACTAACACAGCTTTCAAAGCTTCTGAAGTCAACCCGCATGATCTGCACCACAACTTGTTGCACACGAATCCAATTATTCAGTGGACTCCTGTTATAGCTGGCTTTTCAGTGATGTTTACCATCATTGCTGATACAAGTTACCAACTGGCTATAGACTTGCAGCTTTCACAAAGAACGTGCCTCTAGTACTTGTACATGATTGTGAAAAAAATGCACTGTGCCAGTGTGATAAACAAGAAGAGAAAAATCTTTATTTAGGCAAAACTAGGGGAGAAATTCCACACCTGGCAGAGGGCTGCTGGAAGGAGCTGCCTACATGCTCAACTGGTCAAAGGGTTCAAGGCAAGATCAGATTCCACAATTCTTCCATGGACCAGGTGACACAGCTCTGAAAGTATACACAAATTTTTGGCTCTATTTTGCATCTTATATATGACATACTTTCTACATGTGCAATTAAGTCTGCATAGAGTAGGAACAGAGTAACTGAATTTTACAAGAATTGAGTGGTCGCATCACATACAGGGTCACTAATAATCCATCACCAGAAATATATTTTTTCATAGCACTGGATATTTCTGCAAAGAAACCTGAAAGCTCTTTTCTTTAATCTTAAATTATATTGCACTGAAATATGTGAAGCAACAAAATAGTTGAAAAGTTATGGCCAACTAAACAAGAGTAGCATGGCATACCTCCCCAAAGCATAATCTAATGATAAATGTATGCTAATAAGTACAATTATAAAGTCTAACAAGATAAGTTCTCTCATAGGAGAAGTTTTTTGTTTCACTTTCATATAAGATACATAAAAGAAAATAGGATTACTGAAACAGACAGTATAAAACAAGTTCTGGGTAGGTATACAGATGATTTAAACTATTAATATAGAAATTAATAGGAAAATTAATGAGTACATTCTTATAGAATATGTTTTTTTTACCCCAGAGCTCAAAGCATATTGTGTGCCAGAAAACAACATTTTTGCTTGCATTCTGTTAATCCACTATTATTGGAATGTAACATTTAGTTGCTAAGAAATGAAACCAGTAGGAATCAGTATCATGGTGATAGATATGTTTTATGTATACAAATATTTCCCAGTTTCCCAGTAACCCCATTTCAAACCTTTGATCAGGAATGCACTTTTACAGTACTTCATACTATATTTACAGTTCTATGTCACATGAATATTTTAGGATTTCTCTTCAGGTTTTTAAGAAAGTAATTTTATTTCTTCATAGACCTTCTGATCACTAGATAACTTTGAAAAATTACTTTAACCTTCTTAGGTTTCAGGAAAGACCAGCCCTTACTTCACTACTTGTTAGCAAAACAGGAGTACACTCTAGTAGTCCCAAGAGTACATTTGTAAACCACAAATCTCATCTGACTATAAAATGGGCTAGTAGTGCTCCCAAGTCTTTGAAAGTTTGTGTTTAACATTTATGGAAACTGTTACTACATACTGCTGATGTCAAAGACAAAGAGTCAGTCACATCCAGGAGCCCTTGCGTACTGAGGCAATTCCAGCATGTTTTTCCCTCTCTACTGCACATGCCTGGCTCCTGTGGTCTGCCTACTGGCAACTCCTTTTAGTCCTCATTGAGGTCTGTGCTTAGATCTTTGCTTTAGATATGAGCTTAGCTTAATAACTGAAAGTTATAAAAGCTAAAAATACTGTTCATAGAAGTATATCAGGTGTTTTACTTTGCAAAGATGCTGAAAGAGAGAAAAAAAAGGCTTTTTCAGTTCAAATTCTGTTGAAATGAATATCATGTACAATGCGATGATATTTTGAATGTTCCTTTGTGCAAGTTAGTATTCCCATGTATTACTGTAGACAACCAATTTAAGAAAACAAAAAATATTTACTGGATACGATAGACACCAACACAAACCTAAGTTGCTTTTAAGTGACCAAAGCAGCATTAGACAACTTTCAAAAACAAAATCTGAAATTTCAAAATTAAGTTCCTTTGTGCTATGCTTTCATAAAAAAAGGAACTACCCTCAAGGTCCCAATAAAAACAGACTGAATAAAAATATTTTCAGTGAATTAATGTTTCCCATTTCATAACCAATAATAAAGTTAAAAATATCTCCTTTCTAATGCAAACTTTTCCACCTGTATCATTATTTTATGCAAATTAACACACAGCTAAATACATGACCCAGCAGAGAATAAGGAATGTCACTTGGACTTTGCTGTTTACAATGTTCATGAAAGGCATATGATCACTGTGGGACTGCTGACAAACTAATTTATGCTCCAAAATTTATACTATATTTTTATCAATCTTGAATACAAAATTTAAGAAAATCACTGCTTTCTGTTATATACCTGCAGAGGGAAGCCTGCCAAGGTTGGCACAAGTGAATTGAGATGAAACAAGGAGATACTGAAATACAAAGCACTAAACTTTGGTATTGCCCTGTTTATTATAAAATTAAACCTTGTTCATTATAACTCCTTCCTTTCATCCAATATATAACTTCTTTATATGAGTTCCTCTCATATAGTTTTCTATTTTAATAACTTTAATCAAGCATAATGGAGGGGTCAAAGCTTAAGTTTCTTTGAATTATAGCTGGTGGTTCAGGAAACATTCAGAACCAAATTACGCTTTTAACATTTGCAGAATTTCAGAACAAATTTCCTGTGCAGAACGAAGGTACAAGGAATATCATAGCTTCTATACAGTTTCAGTTATTGATTTAATGAGGGGCAGACATTGGAGCACCGAGAATCTTCAGATGGTTAGTCCGTCAAACACTAACTATGCTTATCCCCCATCCAAGCACTCTGATAGATGCACCCCTGTATGGCCAGTCTGATTCCTTGGCCATTAGAGTCCAACTTGGTCTTATTTCCTGAGAACATCAGTGACATGCTGATAATAAAGTTACAACTTGCACACATGCCTTGTGCTTCTTTCAGTACTATTTCTGTGGTTGAAAGAACTAACGTGTTATTAAATCAATGTACAATTAATTCAACTGTTTAATCATTACATCAACGTACAATTAATTCAGTAGCTTAATCACTCATTACCCAACATCAGTCAGCATTCAGGCCCTCATCTCACAAATTTTGTATTTGTTCAGTTTTGAAAATGCTAGAAATTGTTTTTACTAAGATTATTTTCACACATTTAGGTTAAATACCAGTGTAAATATTTCAAATTAAGAACCATTATGCTGTTCCATAACTTTGCAAGCTATTTAAACGAGATTCTCAGCCTCCAAGAGACTTAACATAACATATAGAAACAATAATATAGGTAGGAAAGAAAAAAGGTGAAAACCCTTTAAAACAGATCAAAATAATTAGCAAGAGTCATATGAAGTCCTTCTCAGCAATTATTACATTTACAAGCAAAAATTGAAGTAAATCAAGAGGGAAAGAGAAACTACCACAAACATGGTGGTGAAAACCTAGGAAACAAAGAACAGCAAAGCCAAGGCAAGAACTGGAAAGTTGCTTCAGATCTCTTTATATGGCACATATGTGAACAAATAAATAGAAAAAATAATTGAAAAAGGACATCACAGGACAAAACAAGATTTCTTTGGTTGATTCTTTTTTATTTTAATTTTCAGGGATTTTTTAGCACTGATAACACAAAGCTGTTCTAGAACACAAACACATACTGTCTGGAATTAGCAACTTTACACTCCAAGGTCATTTAAATCTACATTGTTATTAAAGTATCCAGGATGCAACTGGAAATTGAGTTCTGCTTTCCTTTTTATTTAGTGAGCCCTCAGCTCAAAAATCAGCAGAAGAAATGATTTTTATAAGAGAATTTTGTGTATGTAGGACAATGTCTACTGTAATCACAGAGATTGCCAGTAGCAATAATACATACTGTAAAAAATACATATACTTTACCATTAGCACTTATTTTCATAAGTTACCACAGAATAAAATATTCAATTTGGTATCACAACCAAGCATCCTAATTTTTGTGACTTTTTTAAGTGGACACACTAAGGAAAAATACCTGACATCAGGAACTGCGTTTAAGAGCATAGCTACAGGATGCTGCACAGAATATTTAGATCCAGTGTGTGAAAAAAGTAGTCATGCTGTAGAGGAACAGGCCTGGGGCAATCATATCTCTGAATCACTGCCAGGATCGGCAGATCATCACTGTTGGGAGGATGCTACTCTTTTTCTCTACAGCCCTCAACTATCATTTGACATCACTGTGAGAAGGGCAAGACAGTACAATTAAAAACAATGGATCTAAAAGAAGACAAGAATGAAATGCAGTTACTGGACCTAAAAAATGGGGTATCTGGATTCTGTGAAACAAGTTTGCCATGCATTTTATGATCCACTTTTAATTGCTTCAGATTGCTTGCTCCTCTGGTATACACAGGGTTTATTACATATTAAAGACATCACTCTGCAATAGCATAAAGTAATGAAAAAGACAAAAATGTTAAATAATCAGGAACAGGAAGGTTATTTAAATCCTAACTGTATCAGAGGCTGAGCTTAAAAAGCTGTTGCCACTTTAAGTAGTGGAGTGTTTGAATTGCCCTGCAGGGCCAGAGTGCTGTAAGGACCATCTGGGGCAGGGGTGTGCGTGAGGGTTTTTTTATTATTTTTAAATCTTAATGTAGGATTACATAGTTTTTCAGAGCCACGGTACTGAAGGTTGCTTATAATTAAATGCTACTGAAAGATGTTTGTAATCAGACTGGTTTGCAATTTAGATACAGAACATAAAATACATTCTTACCTTTAGCTAAGTATACAAGCTTATTTCCCTGAATGAGGCAAAACTTGGCTTAAAACTGAGAACCTTCATAATCCTCACAATAGACTGCTGTTCTACCAATTGCACATGTATGATTAGTATTCACATGAGTCAAATTAAGCATCAGCTACCATGAAACTACATTCAGGGTTAGTCTTTAAAAATCCAAACAGGTACAACACACAAAGTTTTTAAAATGTATTTTGTATAACATGAGTTTGGAATTTCTGATGATGCCAATAGAGTGTTTATCTGAACTAAACAGAAAGACAGCGTGGGTCCAGGTGAGGAACTATAAATCTAATGAATTGTAAGATGATAGTATTATTGGGAAAGATAATCAATAGCAAAATTATAATGAATGTAATTTTGTGTTAGTATACGAGCAATTAGATGCTGATTTTTTTTAAGGCAGTAAATTTGCTGTGATGATATTGATTTCTTACATATTTTCTCCTACCTATAAACAATTAATGAACACATAAGCTTCTTAACATATTAGCTACTCTTATTCAAAGTTTACCTATTGTTTAAAATCCTTTCAGTTTTATTAAAGTTCACTTACCTGAAAAGTATAAAACCGAGTCCCATTAGGAGGATGCACTTTAGGAGAGGCAGAGACAGTGTTCATATCCGAGAATATCATTTCTGGTCACACACAGTACAATCCACAGAGAGCTACAGATGCAGAGTAGAGTGCTAAGCTCAGAGACAGATCCTTTTATACATTTAGGGAGGCAATCGGACAGAATTCAGTCTACCCCATCCATTCAGTTGTACAGTGACAGCGCTTTGAATTCCTCACTCCTACATCTGCGAGCTAAACTGTGAGGTCATTGCTCCCTGACCTCTAGCTCAGCTAGCCCGTTGCAATATGCACAGTGAATAAAAATTAGAAATACCAAAGAAAAGAGAGCTAGAACCTACAGTACATGGAGCTTGTGCAGAATCTGGCAACGCTTTGGACCTGCCCATCTGTTCTCAGTGATAATCACCTCCCTCCACCACAGCCTTGCAAAGTGATTATGCTAAGCATCCCAGTTAACCAATAACATACAGTTTCATTTTGAGCAAGCATGCACAGTGTAAAACAGAGGACCTCTTCTGACTAACCTGAAGCATGCCTTGTGTTCAGTTTATAGCTGTATTTGCTAACAATGATAATTTTATCATTTCAGTTGCTGACAGCTATGTTAACGCATACAATCTTGCTTTAAACAACACAAAGGTGTCTTTTTTTTTGTTTTCACTGTCTTGTCTAGAAAAAAAAAAGGAACTGTGTATTACTCTTCAAATTAGTATTTTTTATATTTTTAATTTTTTTGGTGCTACTACTGGCTACAAATAGGGATAAATAAATATTTGTGAGGCCGTTTACAGAGCTATACTCAGTTTAAATATAGTACAGATTATAAGCTTCTCTTTTTTCACTATTTTCCAATTCTTTTTTTTCTCATCTTCCATCTGAATCTCTCTTTAGAGAGATTTCTCTTTAGGAAATGTTTACCTAACATTACTAAATATAACGTTGGAATTTTATTCTTAGACTACTTGTGCTTAACAAAGTTACAGACCTACACCTTAATTCATTAGTTACACATAAGATGTTTTTAAAGCTATTTTTTTAAGGCTGATAATACTTGTGAACACCTGCATCAAACATCCAAAATACATTCATTACATCTTTTCTTCACACACAGATCATTTGAACTACATGAAGACATTAAGGAACATAATATTCCAAGAATTTGAACATGTGTTCTATTTACAAAAATTGAAAACTAGGGTTTCAGTAAAGGACAAAATTGTAAAGTGGTTGCAAAACTAACTTTACATGTTCTGTCAAGCACTTTGTATTTTATTCATAATGTTTAAAAGAGAGACAGAGAAACTACTTAATAAATGGTACTTTCAAAAGGAAACTTGTCAAAATTCTAAAAGCCTGGTGAGTTGCCAGGCTGCCTCTGTTTTTCATTCTGTTTTATCTTAATGCTTTTAGTGACTGAAGATAATACAACTTCTAAAGTAAAATTGCTATGAAAGGATTTGGGAAAGATGCAGAGATGTCTGTCTGTTTAAATGTGTATTTCAGAGTGGTGCATACTGCAGTAATCATATTTTGTAAGCCAAAGAGAAAAAAAATCCTCTTAGGTCTAGTCATATCTAACAATTTCTTATAATTACCATGATATGACTTGTATAAAATTTACAGAATCAAAGCAAAACTACTGCCTGGAACATTTTCTTAAGACCCAGATTTCAGATTACAGTTTATTCTGCCCTCTTTTGTGTTCTTTTCCTGAAAATCTAGATGCTTGTATTCACTAAGAAGCCCCTCAACTGGTCAAATGAAAGGTACAAGTTTGTTGATAATCTGAGATTAGAACCTTTTACTATGAGCTGTTACTTTCTTCTTTACAGTACCTAGCAAACACATGCTATTTCTCTGAAGTGCAACAAATACAGTTTCTTTTGTGGACACTTAAGATGGTTTGCCCTGAAAGATTATAGAAATTTATTTTGAAGTTTCCTCACAAAATGTATAATTTGAAGAATTCATGTGCAAAATCCCACATAAATTCCTTCAATAGACAAGCACTTTCACTACTAAATAACTGTACCTCTACTTATTAACTTGAAATTCTCTTGCTTCAACTTTCACAACTTTTAATCCTCATTTCTACAGGGGATACAGGAACCTCAGTTCATCTTCCCATATTAGCATGTACTAAGCCTTAAACTAGTTCATTCATAGTTTAATCTAACTGCTCTAGTCACAGTCTCAATAATGTCTTTCATGATCACAACACTATTGTTGCATTTAGACTTGCTAGTTCTTTACTTGTTCGTCTAGGACGGCGCATTTTCTTTTCGCTGTAGCCTTCCACTGGGAGCTCTTTCTGGGATAACTGTTCTCCAAGACTTAGCTGCCCATTATTTGAAAAATGTTTTTTAAAATACTGTTCCTCATCTTTTATCTGTTTTGGCTTTCCTGCCTAAGTAGAGGAATTTGCACTTAGAAAAAGTTCAAGCCACCACCAAAAAAAACCCAGTCCTCCCCACTGCCCCCATTTAAGTTCCAACAAACACATCTCTGTAGCTAAACAGTATAGACCTGCGCAGAAGGCATGGCATTATTTGTAACTGTTGTTCTATCTCTCCACTAACTTTTACCTTATGAGAAAAGGCTCCCAGTAATGAATATAAATTTTCTTTTACCTCTCTGCAAAGCAGACCACCACCATGTTCTTGCAGGATTGTCATGGAATCAGAATGTCATTGTGATGTCACACTCAAACCAGACTGAAAATATTTGTTTAAGAAGTGTTTTTCTGAAAAATGTGAAACTAGCCTTCCGTCAGGAGTCAGAGTACAGTATATTCAGTAAAGCATGAACTGATGCATGGAAGAATGCATGTTCACAATTACAGAAGGAATCACATTTCAGAAAAGGCAGCAGCCCCAAATCTGGGATTCAGCAATCTCCTTGGAAAAAGGAGCTGAAACCAGGTCTCCCATGTCTAATTGAATGCAACAACCACTAAGTAGGGTATCAAACAACACAGACTGAAAGCAGACAGAAAATGGAACAAAATAAAGGTAACTGAATAAACTCAACAGGACAAACAGAGAAACAAACCTAAAGACCATGACTACAGCTCAGTGGTAGAAGGGCTCATAAAGGTTGTAACTCCATTCAAACACTTGCTCCCATGCATCTTCCAACAAATTATTTAATTATTCCATGAAGTAAAAGAGTTGCAGTGGAGCAACAAAAAAAACCTCCTGCATGAAAAGAAATAAAATTCTACATGTTTAAAAGTGCGGGATGTGGCAATGCTCCTGAGATGGCTTTTGTTACTTTCAAACGTATGAGTTATCAAGCTCTGAATTGGTATCATATGCATTATGTTGACTTTACATTTTAATTAGACATCATTCTCCAAAATTTTCAGTGTGATAATTTATTTAAATGTAAGTGGGTTTTTTTAATGTGTATCCTGCAATTTTTTATAGTAGGCACAGAACCTGTGATATATGTTGAGATATGTAGAGACATGTAGAGATATATGTATTAAAGAACTCATTACACAACAAAAAAGAAGGCATATAAAGTGTATGTTTCAGACCATTATGTGAAGTATTTTGAAAATTCAGGGACGCTAATAGAAAAACTTGTATCTCTGACTGCAGAGGCAAGATGCACCTTTTTAAAATGGCCAACACACTTAGCTTTCTAATATGCTAGTGCTTGTGAGATATAGTTTCTCTTCAGAGTATGAAGTACCATAGAAAGCAGATGTTTTGAGTTAAGATTTAAATCACCAGCTCTTATTGAATTAGGTGAGTAATTACCCAGAAACATGGACTTTATATCACACACTGTTCTCATTTCTGTCTCTATCAGGAAAAGCCATGTTAAAGAAACATGCCTTCCTCGAGGAGCAAAGTGAGTGTGTGATTTTCAGAACAGTAGAGAGCTTTCACATCAAATCTCTAGACCCAAGCACTTCTACTTCTCAGACTCACAGAAACCCTACTAAGCTTCCAAAATTGACAACACTCTACTTGAATTGATGCTTCTTTATTATCTGCTGTTGTAGACATCAATACAGAGGGAGTATCATATGATACATTACTGATCTGGCTTAAAATATCCCAAATTTGCTTTAAAATGAAAACTGTTAATGTTTAAAGAGTTCTGGTCTCCAACTACTAATGGCTGAAAAAGATGATAAACTTTTACCACAGTTCAGACAAAAAATATTCAAATTGCATATCAAATTGCAAATATCTTCACAGTCACAAATGAAATCTAATTTTCTTCATATCCAAATTAATTTACAGTTCCTTTTAGCTTATTTAATGAAGTTCTACACCAGAAGTATTTCATTTTCCATCAACAAAGCAACACAAAACCAAAATCTGACAATTGAATATACCTTAAAAAATGTACAAAACTCATATATACTAAATTCCAGAAACTAATCATTCCCAGGTGGTATAGCTCCCAGAAAGCAAAGTGGCAGAATTAAGGAAAATAAATCATAGTACAAGGAATTTTTTGCTCCCTTTCAGTCTTCCAGTACAAACAGAAAATCCTTTTAGAACTGAAAACTTGTAAAACCAGACAAATTTATCTTACTGATAAGTAAAGCCTGTTTTTCATCCTGTCTCTGTAATGAAGACCTGATTATCAACATTTCCACCATTGTTCTTTGTTGCTTTGTGTCTTGAGTATGCAAATACCAACACTTGTAGAGGAAAGTGTGTCTTACAAGAACAAGTGCTGATGCCAAGGCATTATGCACTTATGAGCCCTATTTTAACCTTGAACATAAGGATTTGTGTAACCATTGATGAAGAGTAGGCTGCAGTACAAAATATCTTCTGTTAGAAGTAAAAACTGTATGTCAGCAATACTAAAGTATAAAACATGTCCAAACACGTTTACTCTGAATGATGGCTTCCCTTTCAAGCATAAGAATTTTTAAAGTACCCTTGCTTTGTTGTATATACTGAGACATTTTACCAAGTATTGCAATACTTTGAAAAAAGGCAGAGTCAATATTGACTAATCAACTTCAAACTTTCACAACCACTTTTATTCTAAATGGCAAATTTCAGAATGGGTTTATCTAACACTAACTCTGTCTGCTACAAAAGGTCAATAAAATTAAAATTAAAATCGCTGATTCAATATTTGAGTTTATGAACTTATACAACTAATCAAGTACGCAGTCCATAATCAAAAATTATCCAATGCAACCACAATGATACTAAGTGCAAAAGATACCGTTTGTATCCTGCCTGTGCAGAAGCAAAATTTCCCTTTAATTTGTACATTTGGACAAGCAATGGTTCACCATGGCTAGGACTCGTGTACAACAGTGCTCTACAATATTCTGGTCATCACAGGTGTGAGAAATTAATTCTCACACTCTCGTGACTGAATGATTAATAGTCCTATACCTGACTCACTTTACGCATGGATGGAATATCCAGAGTACCATTCTGTTTGTCTTGAAACAATTCAATCCTCAGCACTGGATCTGTGTTCCCTCTGTATACCTAGACCATTAGTAAATCACGACTGTACACGGAAGATTACGAGATGATTCAAATGAACCTGATATAAGCACTGGTTTTATCTATTTTTGGGTTATGTGTTGATGACAGTTACTGACTGAGTGAACTGAAAAAAGAAACTGAATGAAAACATAATGCCTGTATATAGAGAAGTCTTCTGGACATCAGGCATAATGCGAGAGTTGAAGGAGCAGAGAATGGCAGAGTTGGGAGAATATGTAATGAAACAAAAAATAAAAAATTTGAGGAAAGATCTATCTCTGACAGTTATATCTTAGCTGATTTTAGAAGATACATACTTTTCTTTTTTCCATGACTCTTGTGTTTCAACTTCAAAAAGCATGGATACTAAGCTATATTTAAAACACAACCTGTGTCCTCTGCCATTCACTTTCGATGCCAGGAAGGACTAAATTTCATTTTTCTGACATAACTACATATTTAATGAAAAAATCTATAGGGTCCTTGGAATTGAAGACAATTTTTTATGTAGAATCATAGCAGTGACTGCTTTATGAACATTTTTAATAAAATTCCAGTCAAATATTATGTTAACTCTTGATGAACCAAGACCAAAGTCTCTGACATAATGTGATCCCAGATGGTACCAAAGAACTAATGAAAACAGTCAGCTTGTTTTTTCACCATGTGTCGTATCACTTAGGTATCACTTTTGTTATTTACATCCTTTAAGATGATTATAATGTTATACACAGTATAACAATAACTATATAAGTTATATATATATGTATATAACATTAAGTATAAGTATCACTGCACTTGGTAAAATACGAGATGTTTCCTACCAGCAAATGTAAAATCCAAATCATGAACATTACTGCAAAGGATCACAGTACACTGAGGATGAGAGAAAATATGAAAGAACATAAGAGATGATAATCATTGACTATGTATCATCCTCAGCAGAGCAGCTTTTTCTTTTTAAGTGAACATCTTACATTATGTGCCTCATCATGAGGATAAAAATAGGATGAGAGCTTATGATGGAAAAACAAAAGAAGATACAAATTTGAGATAACATGTTCAAGCACTACAACTTAGCACAGCTCACTGCGAATAGATATCTTCCCTAACCTGTCTATCCTCTCTTCAAAAATGTTTTTTCTTCCTAATGTTATTGTTTATTAATTTTCATTCTAGTAATTTATTTTATACTGCAATTGATCTGCAATTTTTATAAATACACTCAGATGTTTCCTGTTCCACAAGTATAAAAAGTATTCAAAGAGTAAATTACTAATGAAAATGAGTAACAACGTTCTATCTGGAAAGAAAGCTTGTGCCAAGGTAATTGTCATTTATTTCTATTTCTGCTCCATCTGGAAAGTATCTTTTGTCTTAATGAGTGATGCAAGTTGCTAAACTGGTCCTTTGAGTACAAACTTATAGAACTGAATTAAAAGCTAAAATTTATGACTGATTAGTTCCATACTTTACATGGGAACTGGAAATACTCACTTGAATAAGGATTGTAGAGATAAACTGGCCTTCACAAAAGGAGGCCTGTTTGTTTTCTTTCTCATTTAAATTTTCACAACTTTTCCACAGTGTCAGTTTCTGAATGAAATGAGCAAAAATGGAAAAATATGAATAACCAGAATAAAGCCATAAAATTGCATAATTATGCCTTCTTTCACACTGTGCAAAATTTGAAATATTACTGATATTCTAATAAAATTCCCAAAAGTAGTTACACCCCAGTATCTTTTCTGTCCTGAGGCTAACTAGAGCAACAATTGGAATGTAATCACAACCCTTGGACTTGGAACCTGATAAAGCACTGTTAAAGAGAACTATATTTACAATCATACTTCCAAAACCAGTAATAACTTTAGCTGTTTAAATAAAGATACCTTTCGTCTAATTTTCAAGGGTGTTCAGTCTTTGAATAGCTTCTCTTAAGTCACATCAATGCTGCTGATACCATTTTGAGCCTCACTGTTGTACAAGCAAGAGGCCAAGCACTTGGAGTGACTGAGTAAGTTTGAAAATGTCATTCCTTTTGCTCTCACCCAATTCACAAAATTTAGTCTTCTACAGACGATGCAAAATTCCCATTTATAGCTAGATACAAGCAATCAGACCTTCTAATGCCTTTTTTTTTTCCAAATACACATCACAAGTTAGTAATAACATACTACCTTAAAAAGACTTCAAGACTTTGCTATAGTACACGTCTTCATTGTCATACATACAGCCTTATAAGCAGTCATGGCAGAAAGCAGGAACAGTCTCTTCTAAAAGTGTATCTTATTTCTTCTGTGCTTGTCCTTAACCTCATGATAACGTTTTCCCTTTTAAAAGTGCAGTGGCAGTGTTTGTGTACTGATACTGTCTAAAATCATCTTTCCAACAGAGAAAAGATATGGGATTATAGAACAAAACCGTCAATACCATCCTGAGGGCAAGTGGCTGTTCCAGCTCTTGGCTCAGCAGACTTTCATTTCCCCTTACCATCTATTAATAAAATATAGAATGATCCAGCAACTGCATACCTTTCCAATATATTCAGTAGAAGCAAACACTGCTTTTTTTCTGCGAAGAAAATCATGATATACAAATGCTGTTGAAATATAATTTTCCAGTGCTAGAAAATGTGAATTCCAATAAAACTAAATTTTTTTATTTTCTATTTGCTTCATAATTAAGACTTGGATATTCATAGAATATGCTGTGGTGATTAATGCTAATTTAATGTTGATTTTCAATCACCCTATTTATCTTTCTGAAAATTCTGAAAGAAAAGTTAAAGGGCAACAATATAAACCCACCATTTTTCCAATCTTTGGGCTGAATGGCTTCTGCACTTTCCAAATCCCAAAAAAGGACTTACTAAGACCTAATCTTCACAATAGGCACCTCTATTCTTAATAAAACATGTTAAAAAAAAAAAAAAGTGGGAAGGATATTAAGAAAGTAAGGTTATATTTCTAGGACATAGGAAAAATAAAAGTATTCTTTATTTTCTTTCTGCATTCAGTCAGGATGACTTCAATATTCATCATGCAAATGACTAAGCAGCATTATTCATTGTTTATATTGCCATGCATCTAAAAAGTACCATAAACTTATAAGCAGTGTAATATATATTATGTTCTTAACATTCTTATGGCTTAATCTGTATCTGTATCTAGAAAATCGAGATGAATTGATAATTAACAAATGTGTGTGCCAATATTAAGTGAAGAAAGAACTGCTTTTAAAGATCACAGTCTAAAAACCTACAGTTGATCAGAAAAAATAGCTACTTGACAAAAGCATCAAAATGTAGCAAAACCTAAATTAAACACTGTGATACTGACAGAGTACTGCTCTCATCTTTAAAAAAACCTTGCCCCTTCTACATGGTAGCAGATGACTACTGCCTGGTGTTCTGCACTCACAGCTCATTTTTGAATAAGGCTGAAAGCTTAGTGGTAAGGCTATGAAGATGCTAGATCAAAAGAAGAACATCACTCATGGACTGAGAGTTTCAGGTGGAATAATGGCAGATGGAAAGCTGAGAATTATTTGTCTGCTATTGAGCAAGGACACATTGAAAGCTCCTTGCTATGAAAGCAACAGTACAAATGAACACTGGCATCTTCTGGTGGGCTTTATTTGCAGTGTGAGTGTCAGTGTCTCTAGTGTGCTACCACAGGTTCCCTTGACAGTCAGTAAAGACAGGCACTTTCAAGGGGCACTGCTTCTGACCTATTTTGTATGTCTATTTTAGTTTGAGATGAATCACACCACAGAGGTGGGAGGCAGTAAAGAGAGAAATGCCTACACTCTAGATATCTGAAGTTAGGTGCAGAGAATTCTACTCTGGGAGCCTGAATTGAATGTTAAACAAGTTACCAAAACATGACAAGAAGATATTATAATCAATAACAAAAACCCCACCACTGATTAAGTACACCTGAAGGAAAATTACTATTAGAAATAATTATTTCTATAACTACATGAAACAACCAAATCCACATTAACCTGAAACTAGCTTTTCCTACTTCCATAAAACAAACTATGTAAAAAGCAAAATCTGCAGTAACAAATTCACAGTCACATCCAGATTAAGTCTGCTATTATAATCACATGCAATATTAACATCCCAGACTGAGATACAGAACATTATGGAGCATGGCAAAATTAACTGCAAAATTATTCCTATTTTATGAAAGTACACAGATGACACAAAAAAAATCACATCTACAAGGTTAAATAACATAGTAACCTCAGGCCAGACAGTTCCTAATTCTTAGTACTATATCTGTGTTTATTTCCTATTCACTGCGGCATGAACACATCTCTTATGTACATTAAATAAATATGATAGACAATTATTGCAATTCAAAGTTCATAATTTTGTTTAGAGTTTCATATAATTTCATATATTACATTTCAAATAATTTCATATAGTAGTTTTAAATTTTGATTAGCATCAAGTAGTGGCAATGTTAATTAGTATGTCCTTACTAAATCCTGAAAAAACAGCACCTCACTGAACTTAAAATGTATATAAATGTTGCAGTAAACCTGCAGGTATGAGAAAACTGTTTAAAGCATATTACAAGATGGCTTGTTTGTAATCCTTTTGCTACCTTGTGGTTCTTCTTCCCAGTGACCCCTACGGCAGGTATTGTCCCGTGTAGGAATGTCCCTGAAAAGATACCTTGAGTGTTCTTATTGGCCCCCTTTGACCCCTTCCTATTGGTTGTTAACCCCTTCCCGTTACCTGTAATTGGTCACCCCTGTGAACCCTAGCCCTATAAATGTACCTCCCCAGCAATAAACTCTCTCTTGCCTCCTCTCCGTGTCCGGGGTGCTGTGTCTATGCCGTGCCATGGGACCACGTGGCAGGAGGGGAGGGGGAGCAGCCTTCCCCTCCAGGCTCGGGGCCGAAAGGAACCCCTGAGCTCTGGAGTGTTCCCCCTCCCCATCCACTCAGCCGGCGGAAATGGGTTCCTCAAACGGAAACAGAACTAGAACTGGGTCGCCCCAACGCCAAGCGGGGGTAAGAGACCCGACATATAAATATATGTACCTGTGGCCAATAGAATAGTAAAATCAAAGAATCTGTCCTATAGAAAATTTCCCTAACTGTAACACATTAAGATTTTTTTTTTTAATGACACAAGCCAACTACAAATTTAACCTGCATTATCCATATAAAGGTTTAGTCCTTTCCTGAGTCTGATGTTGTATGTATTCTCAGCAATACCTTATGGAAACGATACCCACAGAAAAATTATACACAAAATATAATTTGTTTGACTGTATCAGCTTTTTTTTTTTCTTCACCCACTGGCATCACTTCTGTTAAGAAATACATAGATACATTTGGTGTAGCTCCGCTATAGAAGTGGCATTTTACATAAATACATTGGGGTTTATTTCATCTTTCGTTAAGCAGTGCTAATCCTGACAGCCTCACTTCACTTAAAAATTCCTTCTTACCCCTAATCATTTTCACTATCTGTCTCTACATCTCCAGATAGTAGCTTACCATGACAGAATATATCTTGCTCCTTCTCTGCACAACCAGATGGAAATCAAAAGGAAACATTTTATCTTACTCCTACTCCTGTCCATTTACCAAGATTCCAAACCTTCTAGATGGTGCATGGAAAATAGCACTGAAATTGCAGTTAACTGTGGATTGCTAAGATTGAACAACAGTACACCTTAGAATAAACAGGTGATGTATGAACCAAGTTAGACCAGCACAAATACAATTCTAACTCAAAGTTTTCAGACACTGTCCAAGAAAGGTATTTCATTAAATGGCAGAACAGTTTTCTTTATTTGCAGTCTAACTAAAAAGATTACAATGACCATGGACACAGCTTGACAGACAAGCAAGATAGAACAGTTGGGAAAATAAATCACAGATGAGTCAACAATTTAAATAAAACTTGTGATTTTATTTTTAAAAAATTGCTAATGACTCATTCACGATTATCTCTCCATAATTTTCCATTACATACACTGCCACATAATATCTGAACAGATGAACTTGCCTTATTTGCAAGCTAACCAACATATTTTATTGCTTCATGTCTTTGACCTGTTCACATATTAAATTAGCCAGTGAGCTCTAAGTTTGCTTTACAAGAATCTTCAAAAATTCTTCCTAATTTCCACAATTTTATTTTTGCAATTAATGCATCTACAAGGTATAATGGTAAAAAGTTACTAGAGACCACTTTGGAACACTGAATGCTACAGTTAAATTAAAAATGACACGTTTGATCAAGTTCCATGATTAAAAAACATCCCTTCTCATGAGGGTTAAAAGTAAGCTTTTACTATTATCTACAACTTAAACCACTGACAAATCTCTTTTCTGGATACCCTTTTAAAGAGCCTTTTTTAAGTTCAGTTGTTTCTTGTTTCAGTTTAAACAAATATCATCTTCCCAAGCAATAGCATCCCAAACATTACTGTGTTTCACTGTTCAATGGGCAAATGTTACTGCCCATTTCCAGAGCTGCTCTTAACAGAGAAAGAAAGAGGTAGGCATAACATGTCAAAGCTAAAACAGAAGAGATAGCAGAGTTGGCATGGAGGCTGTGACATCATTAGAGGGAAATGGAAAGCTATACTTATAGGATTAAACCAAACATGCTTGGGAAAACTCCCAATCATTGTGGCCAACTGGCACAGAAGAGTACACAAATACAACACTGAAGTGTCCAAAGAGCCTGCATGCAAACTACTTTATTGGGAATGGTCCCTGCAACAGTCCTATTCCCACACCATAATTAGTAATTGCCTGGAAAAAGTATAAATTAGTGTGAATGAAAAGTTTCCCAGGATCTGGGCCAACAGATTACTACTACAGATGATTGTGTTTGACCATCCAGGAATATTTCCCAGTATGGTTTGATTTACTTACATATAAACATGCTAAACCTTTCCAGAAGGTTAGTAGCACATGGTAAAAGATTTTGTGCGTTTCCAGTATTGCAGTTGAAAATCATTTGGTGTTTAGGATAATTAAAGATGGGATATGAATCATCAATATTAACCAATTATTTCTAAAACTTCAATCAAATAAACCATACTGGTTGCAGAGTAGTAGTCGAATTTTTTACTAAAGAATGCAACACTGGAACTGAGGAGGAATTCAGACTGGTACCATATAGATAATGGATACTTTTCATTAATTTCACTGAGTTATCCTTAGCTCTTGATGTGCTCTGCCTCGACTGTCTATAGAAGATTGCTGATTCCTGGCAGGTGTGTTGCCAAGTCTTCAGGGCTTTTCAACATGCAAGTCATCTAGAGCAAACTTGGAACAAATTATTTTATTTAGATGTATTGCAATAGTACCTCCTGAACGTAGAGTGCACTCAGTCTGAAATAAGGCCTGAGAGAATTGGGAGATGTCAGTTGTGAAAACATTACAATTTTTGATATGCTTATCCATGTAGAATATTTGGAAGGCTTTTCACAGTTAATAATGAAATAGAATGTGAAGGGTGACTCAAGATTCAGGCACAGGTTTACCACAAGGAGCAAAAAAGGAGAAACACACATGGAGTTGTCAAATTAAAGGACAAAGCACATAATATTTATAACACAGTTAAAAAACACATGGGAAGCATAACAGAAATATGAAAGCATGCAGAGGGACAAACCCCATCAGACAGGCAGAACTAAAAACCAAACCAAATCAATACAATGCAAGTTATATGGAAGTTGTCAAGAACATAGAAAATATCTTGTATTTCAAGAAAATACTTAGAAACTAATATATCCTACTAATCTTCAAAAACAAGACTATAAAGCAGAAAAAGAGCAAAAATTAAAAATATAATAGAAGATTTTTTCCCATTAGAAGGAAAACCTGTTTGTAAAGAACCCACAAGTAAAGCCTAATGTAAAAAAGATATCAGCAAAATATTGCATAAGGTTTGAACGTGTCTTGTAATCAGATGTCAGAACTCAGGTAAATACAGTTAACGATACAGAAATAGAATTCATAGAATCACAGATTTATGAATGGGTTGGGTTGGAAGAGAATTTTAAAGTCACCTAGTTGCAACCCCTCTGTCATGGACAGAGATGACATCTACTCTATGAGTTGCTCAGGACCCCATCCAGCCTGACTTTGAATACCTCCAAGGGGTGGGGCATCCACAACTTCTCTGGGCACCCTCTTCCAGTGTCTTAGTACCTCTGAGTGAAGGATTGCTTCCTAACATCTAATCTAAATCTCTCCTCTTGTAGTTTAAAAACATCCCTCCTAGTCCTATCAGTGTCTGCCCATGTAAAAAGTCTCTCTCCCTCTTTTTTTATAAGCCCCTTTTAGGTACTGGAAAGTGCTATAAGGTCTCCCCAGAGCCTTCTCTTCTCCAGGCTGAACAACCCCCTCTCTAAGCCTGTCTTCATAGAAGAGGTCCTCCATTCCTCTAATCATCTTTGTGGCCCTCCTCTGGACTTGCTCCAGCAAGTCCATGTCCTTCTTGTCCTGAGAACCCCAGAGTTGGATGCAGTATTCCAAGTGGGCAGAGTAGGGGGGCAGAATCGCCTCCCTCGACCTGCTGGCCACACTTCTTTTGATGCAGACCAGGATACAGATGGCTTTCTGGGCTGCAATTACACACTGTTGGCCAAAGGAAGTCTATATCTTAAAAGTGTCTTGAAAGTTTCAGGTCTAGAATGAGGGAACAGCAGTTCAGTTTTCAGTTCAGTTCATCTTGGAGAATGTTAAAATTTTGTAATGAAAATTACACGTGATTTATACAAAAATGTGTGTAGTCCAGCTAAGAGGGATCAGATCATAAGCAGATATTCCTAGAGAAGTGTAACTCTTAGCAACATTAAATGAGGAGGACATAAAGCTGTTGAAACATGAGGCGAATATGCTAAAAACGAAAAAGGGGGAAGAAAAAGTTGAAAACTATTCCATGACAGTTGCATAAGGTACTAAAGAAATGCCTGAAAAATGTGTCAGTGAAAGACAATCGTATAATAGCCAAACCAAAGATCAGTGTAGTAGATTTGTGGGGGTGCTACTGGCAGTGTTTTGTTCTGTCTTAAAAGTGTTGGGCTCAGTTTTAAAACACTTGACACTTGATTCTTAAGGAATGAGAGTTTCCTTGGAATAGAGGAGACAAATTACTGGATATGAACAAACCATTTCACATATTTTTTCAGGATAAGAAGGTAAAATATGTTCTTATAAAAGTCTTCCTTTGACAACCACTAACTCCTTCTGAATGTTTGGATCAAGAAATATCACTTTTTGCAGCCTTCCAAACAGTATGAAAAGCCCTGCAGAAGCAAAATTCTATCTCAGTCCCTGGGAGATGCTTGCAGAAGGAAACATACATGTGAACCACAATGTAACATCTGAATTCCAAGTTTTGCTACCCTCTTCCATAGTAGATTCTATATAGAACCATTTAGATTGGAAAAGAGCCTTAAGATCTATTCCAGCTGTAAACCTAAAACTTCCAAGTCCACCACCAAACCATCCCTATACCAAGCGCCATGTCTACACAACTTTTAAATATCTCCAGGGATAGTCAATCAACCACTTCCCTGGGCAGCCTGTTCGAGTGCGTGACCAGCCTTTCAGCGGAGAAAGTTTTCCTAATATTCAACTGAAACCTCCCCTCAAGGCCATTTCCTCTGGTCCTATCCCTTGTTACCTGGGAGGTGAGCCTGATCCTCACCTGGCTACAGCCTCCTTCCAGGAAGTTGTAGAGACCAATAAGGTCTCCTCTGAGCCTCCTCTTCTCCAGGCTGAACAACCTCACCTCCCTCAGCCGCTCCTCATCAGACGTGTGCTCCAGACCATTCACCGGCTTTGTTTTCCTCCTCTAGACTCATTCCAGAACCTCAATGTCTATTTTTAGCGAGGGGCCCAAAATTGGACACAGGATTTGAAGTGCGGCTTCACCAGTGCCGAGTGCAGAGAATCAGCCAGCTGACGACCAACACACACAGGTTCTTTTCCGCCAAGCAGCTTTCCAAACACTCTTCCCCAAGCCCATAGAACTTCGGGGCTAGTTGTGACCCAATTGCAGGACCTGGCACTTCACCTTATTGAATCTCATACAATTGGGCTCAGCCCACCGATCCAGCTTGTCCATATTTTCCTGTTGATAATTTTTATCCATTTATGTATGCTACTCTAAGCATTAAATGTGTGGTATTGTCTTACTGAAACAGAAACCAGTAGTTGCATAGCACTTTTAGGTTGGCTTGTTTTCTTGATTTGTCAGGACAGTTGAAAAGTTTCTAAATTTAATATATTTCTAGACTTATTTTACATTTCTTGAATGTAAATTAACTATTCTCAATGATGACACTCTTTGTGTCCTGATATCTTTCATTCTCTTCTGACAGGGTTTTAAAAATATCTTTGACATTCTGATGTTGTTCTCTGAATATGAAGGTACTGAATTGCGTATGACCTGGCCTTACAATTAACCTAATCTTACTAACACCCACCCAGAAAGATCTGTATTTCTCTATATTGTCATTGCATTATAGTAATTCAAAGTCTCTTTTCTTCTGTGCAACTTGAGGTTGCTTTTTATTTTTCAGTATATATCAGTAATTCAGACTGACATTGACAAACTGCAGCCAAAATTATTAATTTTACATCCAGCATGAAGTATGAAATGCCTCACGCAACTTTTTTCAGCTAACTTCATATTACATGACCAAAGGCATTTTGTCATTGTCACAGTGAGTTCTTGAGAACTGCAAACCTTAGATAGTCTCAAGTGTCAAGAACGGAGAACCTGTGTCAAGAGCAGCTCTTGAGTGTCTATTAATATTTACAATTATGTGACTTGATCAAAGCCATACAAACAGTCTGTAGCGGAGACAGCACAGCGTGTTTCAGAGAAACATTCAATTGCTATAGCCAGAATGCAGGATTTTCCTCATTCTGTTCTCTTACCACACTGCTGCATGTTAATAGCTGTAATCAGTGGTGCAGTTCAAAAGACATCTTCCTCTGGAAAGTGTTCCTGATGTAATCACCAAAGTACAGATCATACTGAATCTTGCAGACAGAAGTACTGCATAAAACTGTAGGCACCTCTGCTTGTAAAAATTAAGGGTTTAGATACATAATTTCTTTTTTCAGTCTGCTTGTTTCACAAATGATTTAATCTTTCAGCAATATGCAGCTACAAGAACCTGATTTTGGAGAAGCAATTTTTTAATTAAAATCTGTTTCTCCCCCTTTTTGTTTCAGATAATGATTGCCAGAAGGTGTTGCTAACCCCAGACCCTTTTCAATACATTCTGAGCATCCTCATATCCTATTACCTTCCACAGAAATGATGGATACTCAGCATCTATGGTAAGTGGGAGGACATTTCTCTGGCAGCTGAGTTGTGCTAAATGAAAAGTCTCCACTGATAGGTTTTTATTTTTCATTTAGGTCTTCATGAAAAGAAATTAATTCCAGTAGTCAGTAACATTTCCTTAAAAATCTAGAAGTACAGAATAAAATGTTGCGGCAGTTTTAAAAGTAAATAACTTTTGACAGGATGTTCATGATTTAACAGCTTTCTGTGCTTCCTAAATCAAAGCTGTAATATATATGCATTCGTGATAATGACCTTTTCTATCAGAAGAGTTACTTTCAACATTTATTGATTATGTTCTATGGATTTGGTAGGTTATACAATGAAAGTGTTCTGGTTTAGGCATTGGTAAACATGGAGTTTGTCTGGCTTACTGACTTGTTTCTCTTGTTTACTGGTTTCTTCAGGAATTTGGTGAGCCAGTTTTATAGAAACTATTAACAAAATGTTACTTTCATTAAAATCTAGTTGACTTGGACCTTTATACGTTTTGTTGGGAAGATGGCAAAACACAGGAGTTTTGTCTATGGCTATACAGAGAAAAGTCCAAAATGGTACAGCTCTGTACAGCCCCTTTTGCTCTATTGACAGTGATGCATCAGCCCTGGAAACATACACAGAAAAAGGAAAACACTTTTGCTCCTTTCCTCCAGCTGATACAGAAAATACCACCAACCTAAACCCTGAAACAGAAATACAATCAGCACTGCAACTTCCAAATGCAACTTCCCCTAATAAATTATAACAAACTACTATGCTACTTGAAACAAATGTTCTACTATATGAGTAGGGTTCAAAACTTACAAACGAAAGGCTGTCTGACAGAACAGTGTCTCTGCTGACACAGAATATTGCTGCATAAATATTGCAAAGATGACACAAGGGAAAAAACAGTTTAGATTGGAAGATAAGGAACTTTCCTCATGAAACTAGGTTACATAAATAAAAGGATGAGGGAATAACAGTGGACCAGTTACATGATTACCACCAAAAAAATACTTCATCTACCATCCAACTGAGGACTTAACTCTCTTGCATTGTGTTTTTGCTGCAATTCAGCATACAAGTATTTTAATGTATACTTAGTTGCTCAAAGGAATTGTCTAGCACAATGAATATTAAGAAGCTTTATATTTTTCTACTTCAGCTACTAAAAAAGCAGAGCTAGTCTTTTTCTATGCAATCCAGTCAGTAGAGGGATGGTTCTGTGAGCTACAAATGAATACAACAGCACTATGCAAGGTGAACAGCAGAAAACAGAATAATTATTGCTGAAAGATTACATGACTGGAAGAAACTTATGAATACTTAAATAATACTCTCTCCACTATGTCTTGCATAGGGTTTTTTCAATTGAGGTATTTTATGCCTGATAATTATAAGTGTTAAGAAAACAAAGCTTCATCTTCAGAAAAATGAGGACATTTCTTCAGAAAGAAATAAAGGAAAACAAAGCCAAAACCAAGTAAATAGGAAGATACTTCAAAGGAATTCACCTTATGTAGCATTCCCACTGAGTTGTGGTTGCTTCTAAAACAAAACTAATTATCCCCATATGACTTGTAATTGCAAATACAAAGAGAATAAATGTGGGTATCAAACTATTCATGCCAAAATAATTTGTGATTCATCCTACCAAAGGTCACATCAAAGTTGCATATTGGCTTTTGAATAGAGGCTGTAGGAAAATACTTAGGAAAGCTGCTGATATGTTAAAAACACCTCGATGGTTCAAGAAATTATTTTAGAACATTTAACAACTTACAGGCAACCTATTTCAGCATGCACAGGTTTAATTCCACACTAATCCCTACTCAGTAGCATGGCTCTCCACATACAGTAAACATGCAGAGCATGTTATGTACCTGAGATTAGAAAGTGGCCCCTCAGCCACTAAGTAGGCTTTTCTTTAAGTATACGTATATCCTATTTAAAATGTAAGGGCCCACTTTCTAATCTCCATCAAGCAGGATGCAATTAGCAGACACCTACAAACATTCAGCAATGCATGAGAATCTGAAGATTTCTCAGATGTACAGTGATATATGTAAAAAATTTAGCACAGGCTAGGCACTAATTCTCTAGACAACAGTCAAGTTGACACAGATGCTTTAGAGGCCTAATTGTGTTTTAATGGATGTGGAAGGGAAGATTTAAATGCACAATTCATTTTATTCCTAGGAAGAGTTATTTGTTACACAACATGAGAAAAACTGACAACTTCCAAGCAAAATATAACATCTCACACAGGACATGAACCTGAGCAGCCACCGATCTGATATTAAAGCATTATAAGACATTATAAGGCATTATTTCTAGTTGTAGATACGATGTTGAAGCACGAAAGCAGCTGGTTCGTTTTCAGGTCTGAGAAGCCGAAAGGCTGATTTTCCACAACCAGCCGAGCCCCTCTCCCATGCGTTCCCGGCATGGGTAACATCCCCCCGGAGCACAGGGAGCTGGTGCCGGGAGCCGATCGCTCCCCATCCCCTTCCGCCGACCGCCACCTGCCATCGGGCCGGGCGGTCCTGCCTGCGGGGCGAGGGGCAACTGCCCCGAAAGGCTCTTCCACAGAAGAGGGAGAGCCTTTAAAGATGTTCTTCCAGGTCATCTGTAGGTGAAAAGGGTTAATAATTCTGGGCAGATGCAATGTCTGTCGTTGGAACAAGGATAATACTGGAAAAAATTATGTCCGTTGAGGCTTCATTCCCCTGCACAGGAGCTTCTGGGAAAAGAAATCCATGAACAGTTGAGAGATGGGTGCTTACTATACAACAGAGATTGCTCAATCCATAACTCTTGGTGCAGATCAAAGAACAGGAAGGTGTTTGGAATATGTTGCCCAGACACTGGTATCAGCATGCCAACTTGATATTAAAAAACTATTAAAACTATTAAATATTAAATTTTAAATTCAAACTATTAAATTATTAAAGTTTTGAATCAGTCACTGGTCCATTATTTTTTCATTATTACCTCAAGAGAGAGGCAATAAATACAAACTACACATCAAACTTTTCTGCAAGCCATGTCTTCATTTCTTCTTGTCAGAAAAACATGACAAAGTTTAGTTAATTCACATTATTTAGGGAATTCAAAGTTAATTCACATCATAGTCCTTCTATAGTTAATGCACACAGTTATAATTTTAGGAATCCTTTGTGTTATGTATTGCTTAAAATTAGTGATAAATAGCTCTAATGAAAGCAGAAAGCAATTATAGAGGAAGTAAATTGGGGTCCTTTGAAGTGCTATTATGGTTATTATCAAAATTAAATAGATTTTTTTACCTCAATCAAGAGAAAAGGCAGTAAGGTGAATGGTAAATTATTTTTAACACATGCATAAAATGTTTCATCTGGAAAAATATGGGACATGTTTTTGGACTATTGTTTTCCTAATTTCTGTATATTTTAAAGCTTAGCAAGAAGGCCAGACAACAACTCATAAGAAGTCTTTAGAGTTCCAGTCTAGCAAAAATATTTGCTCATAAACAACTTTACTCAGAACTAATCCAAAGTACATGTTTTAGGTAAAAGTTTAAGATGAGCCTTCAAAATCACCAATAAATAGGAGTACCAAGTACTTCTCATGAAATTTTTCTCAGTTTGTTGTTAGACTACTGAACTCATTAGAATAACAAATATTGTCTTACTGAAATGAGTTTTAAAGTTCAAGAGTGGGAGAAGTATTCATATACCTTGTGCAAAGTTTGTACAGAACTGTATGTCCTTCTGTTTCATGCAAGCTGAACTGTACAAAAGACATAATCATGTCTGTCCTCAAGAGGTATTATTGTGTATATGACATTCACGTGATAACACTACTATAAAGTGCAATGAGGCTGATATTTTATCGGAATCACACAATCACAGAATCAAGCAAGTTGGAAAAGATCTCTGAGATCATTGAGTCCAATCCATGACCCAACACCACCTTGTCAACTAGACCACAGCACTAAGTGCCACATCCAGTCTTATCTTAAAACTCTCCAGGGACAGTGAATCCACCACCTCCCTGGGCAACCCATTCCAATGCCTGATTACCCTCTCCGTAAAGAATTTCCTGCTAATGTCTAACCTAAGCCTCCCCTGGCACAGCTTAAGCCCATGCCCTCTTGTCCTACTGCTGGTTGCCTGGGAGAAGAGACCAACCCCCACCTGGCTACAACCTCCTTTCAGGGAGTTGTAGAGAGTAATGAGGTCTGCCCTGAGCCTCCTTTGCTCCAGGCTAAACAGCCACAGCTCTCTCAGCAGCTCCTCATAGGGCCTGTGCTCCAGACCCTTCACCAGCTTTGTTACCCTCCTCTGGACCTGCTCCAGCACCTCAATATCCCTCCTGAACTGAGGGGCCCAGAACTGGACACGGCACTCCAGGTGTGGCCTCGCCAGTGCTGAGTAGAGGGGAAGAATCACTTCCCTGTTCCTGCTGGCCACACTGTTCCTGATCCAGGCCAGGATGCCATTGGCCTTCTTGGCCACCTGGGCCCACTGCTGGCTCATGTTCAGCTTCCTGTCAATCCAAACTCCCTGCTCCCTTTCTGCCTGGCTGCTCTCCAGCCACTCTGT
>VXAY01002143.1:31848-51576 GCA_013399855.1 Oxyruncus cristatus | reverse complement strand
TAGAATCAAAACCACTACACTTCAACAGTAGTCACAAGTCCTACTAACATAAATATTGTGGAAGTCTTCAAAAACAGGTCCTGTAAGCTATTGTTGTTCAAGAAGTAGTTCAATGTCCCTGGCTGATTTGGAAGCTCTCCGATACAGGCAATGTATAAGTATTTAAGTATTCCTTAAGTATTTAAGGAAAATAGTGAGACAAAAAAATCTTCTGCTTTTTAAAACTTAGAGCCCAGGGAGCATGAATACATCTTTGTTCTGTGCCAGATTCTTTTATAATTCCATGGCTTTCTATGAAAATTGCCACTTAAAAACCTTGATACTTATAAAGAATTATAACTTGTGATTAGAAAGCAGTTACAATATGTAATATCTAAGAGTTTATTTTGGGTATATAGGATAGTCTAACCCAAATAAAAGAGAACTGCTTCAGTGACACTTTCTGTGCTCATTAAACAAACAGGGGACAACTTCCTTTTGCCAGTCATTTTCTTCAAAATAAATCACAAAATCTAAGTACTCTGAATAAAGAGATTGCATTTGGCTAGCATCACCAATAGTTTTTAATCAAGACTCTACAGGGCTGCCAGTTAATTTCCTTTAAAAAATTAGTACAGCAGCTTTTCAACAGAAGGAAGGCTAGTAGAAACCAGGTGACAATGCTATGCCTCTTTCCACAGCTCTACCACACAAAAGTCAGCTTTGAAAAATACATCTTGTTTTAAAATCACATTTTTTGCAATATCACACAAAATGCCTATGTAGAAAAAGTCTTTCCCTGTGTTTCAGATCCTGTGTGAGAATTTAAAATTTCTGGCAAGAGAAGGCTTCAGGGTGACCAAGTGGTGGCATTCCAGTACCAGAAAGGAACCTGAAAGAAAGATGGAGAGGGACTTCTTACAAGGGTACATAGCGACATTACAAGGGGGAATGGCTTTAAACTGAAAGAGAGTAGGTTTAGATTAGATATTAGGAAGAAAATCTTTACTGTGAGGGTGGTGAGACATTGGCACAGGCTGCCCAGGGAAGTCCTTAATGCCACATTCCTGGCAGTGTGGGCAGGCTGAATGGGACTTTGAGCAACCTGGTCTAGTGGGAAGTGTCCTTGCCCATGGCAGGGGCTTTGGAACTCGATAATTATCAAGGTCTTTTCCAACCCAAACCATTCTATGATTCTGTGTGGAAAGTTGTCATACAATGGCCTGAGCAAAACCGCTGATGGGGTCTCTGAAAATACTGCATTAGGCAGTAACAGAATTCTGAATTTCCAGATGCTAAGTCTTGTAACATTAGACTTACAGCATGGAGCAAGGAACTTCCTGCACACATAACAGTAGGCTCAATTGCATACACCACTTTTTTAGTATCTGTGGTGTGGTAAGTCATGGACTTCGGTCAAATAGCTACTTTGATTCACAAGAGCTACAGAAACCTGAACTTTTGAAGCAAGTTCATTTTAAAAGTCTTTTTACTGTTTCTTCACCAGTGTTTTTTTCCTGATGTCCATCCAGTAGCACAGGATATGCAAGTCAGCCCATACATAACCTTCAGGAGATTTAGACTTAACAGGAAAAGTTAAGAAATGAGCTACACCAAACCAACCCTTTTGTTTCTTCAGCTGTGTACTAAGAAAACATTCAGAAATACGAGATACGGTCTTGAAAATGTCCTCTGGTTAAGGCAAAGGACTGGAACTTAAGAATTTTCATAACTTCCCCTAGCTCTCTCTCAGATCCTTAATATCCTTGTGATGTGTTCAGCATCTGAAAACAATGATGATAATAACTAACAGCCTCAAAAGGTATTCATGATGGTTTATTCTTCAGTGCTATTAAGAGCAATGAAGTGTTTCTCATAAGACAATGAAGTACACATTATTCTCTCACATGGAGCAGACTATAAGAACTATGACATCTGCCAAGTGTGACCACTTCTCCTTCTCAGTTCATGTCTACGAGTATTTAAGTCTGACACCTGGGTCTCTCCTATTCCTAACAATTTTTGAAGTACCACTTCAGTTCTCTACTTCTCTGAGCAGAGCTTCTGAAGGTCCTATGCACTATCCACATGATTTTCTATATTTTATAGAAGCAAAGTAGGATTACCCACTACTTCTAAAACCCTTTATTCTTGTCTGCTATTGTTTTCAAACTAAGCAGATGACTTCTAATGCACAGCTGCCGTACCTCTACACAGGGTAGTATTGTGCTTGCAAGACAGTAGTGTGACAACAAAACTGCAGAGTGTGAAGGTGTATAAATTGATCCACATTAGGGAGATGTCATCTATGGAACTGACTGAACAGCAGGTCTGAATTGGATTATTGCCTGAAAACATAAGTTTCTATTTAAAAATATTTTCAGACTAAGTAATTATAAAGGAAATTATGTCTACAAATGCTTCAAGATCAAAATTTGGAACAACTAAATCCTGTATGGAGGGACTGAGATTGGGGGAGCTGGGGGGAAAGGAAAGCCTGTGACTCACTGGGTTTTGTGTGTTTATTGTTGACACTCTTTGACATTCAATGTAACTACTCACAATGCTAATAGTATAAACATGTCTATGACAGAAATTGTATCTAGTCTTTAAAATAAGTTCCTGACTAATTTTAACTAGGAAGAACATGATTGATGTTAGATCACCAGTTTCTACTGTAATGTTTGTCTTCTTGAAGGCTGTTACATTCAGATTATAATTTTACTAGAGCTAACACAGCTCCGTATGTTTAGTGAATAAACAGTTTTTTAATTAATACTAATACTAAAGTTCATTGTGAATTTTCCACAGGAATTATTTTACCTAAAAACTGTTTTTCTGATGTGAAGTCAAAATCAAATATTTCATTGTGGGTCTCTCTGATTCATCTCTTATAATGCACCAAAAACATTTTTGAAATAAAAAATACTAACTAGCATTTCCCAGGCACTATACTGCATTACGGAAATTATATGTCAGGCATCCATTTTGGCCTAGGCTCTCAAAATAGCATTCCCCACAATGTAATACAAACTTCTTTCTCTTGAAGCTGGCTGGTGCTACAGGAGAGAAAAATTTGATTTCATTGTAGAAGGAAATAGAAAGCAGAAAAGACCATGGACACAAAGACATTGCACAATGTGTTCAAAATAGTTTTTTCTTCCCTTGTCAACTACTGGAACACTGAAATGCCATCATACATTAGTTTACAAAAAAAACAAAGAAAAAACAAAACAAAAAAAAACCTGAGAGCTGACTGGTATATCTCAAAATGGTGTCTAGCTGAATTTCTGTGAGGATAAAACAGATTTCAGCCTCCAACAATCTTTCTTTAACCACACTGTGTGCATAGCACGCTCTTTTAACCCCTACCACAAATTTCACTTTCACTATTGCACCATGCTGCAAATTCACCAGCTTTGATAACACTTAAGTGCATTCTTAGTGTCCAGACTCCCAGAGCCCCATTTACTGCAGCCCATGAGTCACTGCCACTATGTTCTAGAGAAATCAGTTTCTCAGAATTCTAAGAAAAATTTTCAATCTTTTAGAAAAATATCCTATATATTCTTCTATGCCATTTAAATGTAAACTAATTTCCGGAAAATGTTTTTTTTTAAAAAAAAAAAAAAAAANTTCGGAAAATTTTTTTTTTTAAAAAAAAAAAAAAAAAAAAGAAAATTCATAGATATGTCAGTTTCACTAAATAACTTGTTCCTAAAATGCTTCACTGGACAGTTGATGAAGTAGGTGGGTAGTACTGCTAGTTCGTCAGTGAAATCTGGACCAACTCTAGCAGAGTGCAATGTCCTGACAATTTGTGTGGTGCTGTCTCCCTCGGGCTACATGTTGATCTGAAAAATATTTGTTGGCCTCAGTCTTGATGAACTGCACCTGGGCTAAGCTCCACTTGAGCTCATCAGAAGCACTCTCTGCTCCCAGGAACCACTGCTGTCTAATGAGCTGGTTTTTAAAGAACAACTTTGCCTGAATAATGACCCAACTGGAATAACATTTTTTGTTATCAAGCTTTCAAAGAAAGTTACTGACCTAGCCAGGATGAAAAATCACTATGACTAAATTCCACTCTCTTGTGATGCATAAACAGCAGTCCTAAGTGAGACTCTTCGAGCTCTCCTGGACCTCAGCAGGCTGCGACCAACATCTGCCTCTGAGTAGGACACCTCTCAGAGCCGGTGAACTCTCATGTTTGCTATACTTGGAGGACCACCACCACCAAAGATGAAGGATCCTGGGCTGGATCCCCCACTCCTTGATGCTCAACCCTTCTCCTGTTGAGAAGACACAAAGACATCCAACATGAGTACTTCACTAAACTTGAGGGGATTTTTTCACCTTATACATAGTCCTTCAGGTCTGTGTGCATGTGGGTATGAATATGCTATAGCAAATGTAATACAAATGTTGACCTCCTAGATTCTCAAGTACTTTAGATTTGTAAGTTGGGCCTGTGAGTTACTGTTGTGCTATAGTAAATTCTACATGAATCCTTTGTTAAATTGTTTAACTTAAGCTACCAATTAAGTGCTGTTAAGTTTAAGTGCTGTTAAACCTTTAGGCCTAAGATGTTGGTCAAGTCCAGGACTCAGTTTAGCAAGGTTCACGCTGAACCTTGTGACTCAATCCTTACCATTTCCCACCCTTACTCTTTTCTCCCCCATCTGATCCTCACCCCATGTGTTGGCTTCACGCCAACCGTCTGAAACCACAGGGAAAGCCTCCCCCTCCCTTCTTCCCCCAGGGGAGAGGAAAAAAAACTACAGAAACCAAAGAACCTGAAAGCAACTGAATTACATCCAAATATATATATTTTTATATATTTACAGTTATATACAGCTAGAATACTGTGTACAATATTCGGGATCCTGAACACACCCCCCTCCCCCAGAGGGAAAGGGAAAAGGAAAAGGGAAAAAGGGAAAAGGGGGAAAAAAACAGATATACACAATCAAAACCTAAGAACCAGCAAAACAAAGAACTGGCAAAAATCGATCTCACCACGTCCCTTAGAAAAACAGGATGGCCCAACACAACCAGCACTCTCCGATCTCCCGCGTGGCAGACCAGTAGTCTCTGCAGGCCCCAGCTGATAGATAGGCAAGACCAACGCAGAGACCCACTGCTCCTGAACCTCACCGGAAGAGAAGAGAGGGAGAGCTTCCACTCCCTTCTTATTTATACCCTTGCTTACGTAAAAATCGTATGGAATACTGGGAACATGGCCTTGGTTCCTTGGTTACAACCTGGTTACCAAGGAAGGCCTAAAATCAAAACCACAACACCCCACCAAGCCTCCACAGAGGTAATTTTTGGGTTGATTAAGGTTGTAGATTAAATCATTTTAAATTTTTGTTTGCTTTCTCTGTAAAGGGTGTGCTTTAACTGTTCAGTAAGTAGTAGAGTGAACCTTGCCAATGAACTTTTCCATGCTTTCTCTTCTCTTTAAACCTACTTTTGCCAATACCTTTGCCATGGATTCCTTAAGCAATCTTAAAATACTCATTTGCAACTCAAGTCTTTGGAGTATCTTGGCTCTTCTGAGGTAAGCACTCTCAAAAGAAGGGCTGCTGTCCACTGGGTCCTGGTAAATGATTTTCCTGTGAAGGATGACTTAGCCCAGATCTTTTTACAGACCACAATCTCTAAAATATCTTTTGGAACCTGAGAATCATCTATCAGCCTTTCTTGCTTTTTTTCTTCTGTCATACAGTTGGCTAGAGTTTTTCCTGCAAGATAAAAGTGAGCACATGCTTGCATGTCTGGTAGTGTAAAAAGAAAACACTGCAGATCACTGCTGCCTGACCGCAGTTTCAAGGGAACAGAAACTTCTCTTTTTTTGTTTTCTCTCTTGGCAGCTGTTTCACAGTGAGGCCCAGAAAGGGCAGGAAAATAGAAGAGTACAGAAAGTTCAAATGAGAAACAGATGTTGGGAACAAGTGTTGAAAAAATACTAAATGCCCCAACATCCATTTGCTTCTGTATCCTGAATACCCTAAGAATATAAGAAAAATATGTTATTGTAAAGCATGTATCAGTATACTGATGGAAACTAACAACATATCAGCTTTTGAAAGTAACCTTATAAAGTAAAAAGTACTGCAAAAAGTATTCAATATTTAAGCTACTATTTGGGAACTAATTAATTTACGATTTACATAATTGAATTCTAACCTAACCATACAGAGCTTGGTAATATAATTTTGTAAGTTATTAGACAGCAAATTATTCTGAAATTAAATTCAGAGGCAAAGTCACTACTGAAAGGAGAGTTAGCAATGAAATGCTAAGTTTCCTGCTTCAGCAGGGGCTCTCTTGACTACTGTAGGGGTAGTACCTGTAGAGGAAGGAAAATGCTAAAATGTGAATTCATGTCTGACCATAAAGACCTTTCTGAACTGAAAGCCCTATTTTATTTCAAAATCACAATGTAGACTGACCCAACTAAGGATATTCATACACTGTTTTTATCTCTACTGCAAGCTAAGTGCCCTTTTTATCTAGATGAGCACAGAGACATCTCCAGTGAGGATCTCAGAGCACGTATGGCAAAACAGCTTTTCTATCACACCATTATATATGCTTCCTGCTCCATACAATATACGAGTTTGAGAAAAGAACTGGCCCTATGGAATCCTCACTTCTATATCTTCCCTTGCAAGAGGTTTATATTGTGTTGTAACCAGGTGACTGTGGGTGGTTGGTTATCGAATCATAGAATCAGCTGGGTTGGAAGAGACCTCCAAGATCAACAAGTCCAACCCTTGAACTAACCCCACTGTGATTACAAGATCATAGCACTAAGTGCCACATCCAGCCTCATCTTAAAAACCTCCAGGGACGGTGAATCCACCACGTCTCTAGGCAGGTCATTCCAATGCCTGATCACTCTCTCTGTAAAGAATTTCTTTCTAATATCCAACTAAACCTTCCCTGGCAGAGCTTAAGCCCATGCCCTCTTGTCCTACTGCTGGTTCCCTGGGAGAAGAGATCGACCCCCACCTGGCTACAACCTCCTCTCATGTAGCTGTAGAGAGTGATGAGGTCTCCCCTGAGCGTCCTNGTTGCTCTTCTCTGGACCTGCTCCAGCACCTCAATATCCTTCCTGAACTGAGGGGCCCAGAACTGGACACAGCACTCCAGGTGTGGCCTCACCAGCGCCGAGTACAGGGGCAGAATCACCTCCCTGTTCCTGCTGGCCACACTGTTCCTGATACAGGCCAGGATGCCATTGGCCTTCTTGCCCACCTGGGCACACTGCTGGCTCATGTTCAGCTTCCTGCCAATCCAAACTCCCAGGTCCCTTTCTGCCTGGCTGCTCTCCAGCCACTCTGTGCCCAGCCTGTAGCGCTGCAGGGGGTTGTTGTGGCCAAAGTGCAGGACCCGGCACTTGGCCTTGTTGAACCTCATCCCGTTGGAATCAGCCCAACCCTCCAGTCTGTCCAGGTCCCTCTGCAGAGCCCTCCTGCCTTCCAGCTGATCGACACTCCCCTCCAGCTTGGTGTCATCTGCAAATTTGCTTATGATGGACTCAATCCCCTCATCTAAATCGTCGATAAAGATATTAAACAGAACTGGGCCCAACACTGATCCCTGGGGGACACCACTAGTGACCGGTCACCAACTGGATGCAGCCCCGTTCATCAGCACTCTCTGGGCCCAGCCATCCCACCAGCTCTTATGCTATCTAAGGAATTTTCAAGGCAATATGGTCCAGTTATATTTTACTGAAGAGAATGCAACTTCAGTCTCATTACTGCTTGTGATCATTCCTCATAAAGAAGGCACATATTTCTTACCTTGATTGAGCGATATCCAATTATATACCCGACTACTTCACATATGTATTTGTATATTTATTATGTTGATTGAGCTGCATTACAGTCTGTAACCCTACAGACTACTACTAATATTCAAATCTTGAGTTTTGCGATCTTTTGTGCAGTAGTGAAGAGGCCTTTCTAGGAGAGGTCAAACATTTGAGTAACTTTTAAACATTACCCTCTAACTTAGGTTGCAATTTTGTTTTCAGCTACTGCCCATCAAATTCTTTCCCACAAACCACACTGCCAACAATCATTAGTAATGACAGGTCTCCTACAGAAGGCTCCTGCAATAATCACCCGAATGTCAAGCAATTTGGAATGAATCAACAGTCTATTATTGTTAGTACAATTCTGTTCCTCACATTTCCCATTCTGTTGAGAACTAGAGATTACAGACGAGCCAGTGTTGGCATTTAAATCTGAATAGCAGTGGCTATTAGAAGGATTGATTTTACATATTTCAGAAAATCACAAAGTTCTAACTGTACTTTATTTTTTCTTATAAGGAGATGAATAATAAAGTAACCTTTAGAAAACCCTTGGTGGACTGCTAAAATAAAAGTTTCATATTCCAATGAAAGCACAGTTTTTAAGGATATATATACAAAACTGATTTCTACTAACATACAAAACTCCAAGGTCCTCATGAAACTAAGTAGTTTTACAGCTAAGTTCATAAAAGCTGTGAAATACATCCTTAAAGTCAAGATCATATCTAAGCATTACATTATAAGCATATATGTATTTTATACCTATGCTCTTACATATGTATATAATAAGTAAATATTATATATTCTAAATAAAGCAGAGCCTTCATTTTGGAAGAACAGATGTTAAACTTGTAACACTAGAGAATATTTACTTTACTTTACAAAGTAAAAACTCCTGACCTCATAAATTCTAATAATATCAAAACTCTGGTGATTGAATTTAACTTTAGAAAAATTATTCACAGATTTTTCATTCATCTGGATATTTTCTGGGTCTCAGATACTAAAATCAGTTAAGAGAAAAAACTCCAGGGCAATAAAATCAGCTAATGATACACAAGTGTAAAGAGTTCTGTTATCTTGAAAAAAGGCTCTCTCCTGACCTGAATATCTCTGCATCTTGCCCCTGCTGTCAAGATTTCCCTTGAAGACTGATAAAACCTGAACGTTCAGAAAAATAGTGCAAACTTTTAGAAAGCTGTCCCCTCTAGCAGCTCAGAGTCCTTCAACAACTCCAACAGGAGTCTTACTTTTCTTTCTTATAAATAAAAGGATTTTGGTATCAATAGAGCATAAGATAGGTCAAACATGCTTATAAACCCCTTAAAGTTTTCTTCAATCTGTGAACACTTCCTTCCCAAAGGTGCTTGCAGGTTTTGATGTTAGAAGACAGTCTCTTCATTTATTAGTGGGCAAAATTTGTAAGAAAAGCTGAAATACATGATTAGATCTGACTGTTGAGTGATGTCTGAAGGCATTGCTTGGTGATATTAAAAGCTGAACTTTTTCCATATCCACCTTAATTAACAGTTAAATGACATAAAGTTAAAAATATCAGCTTTACATTTTTACTGTTTCTTGTAAGAGAAAGAAAACACCTCCTCTTCCAATACATGTGGTGTGTCCCTCCGCACGTATCATGTGGCTATTTTCACTCCTATCATGTAGAATTACCACGCACCAGACATATGACTTAAAACCTGCTTTAACAAGCACTTGTACTGATTTGTATTCATAAAGCAGACAGAATTTGGTCACTATTACTTTGCAATTT
The DNA here is from genome assembly GCA_013399855.1 of Oxyruncus cristatus. NCBI lineage: Eukaryota > Metazoa > Chordata > Aves > Passeriformes > Cotingidae > Oxyruncus > Oxyruncus cristatus. The sequence goes on along the minus strand of VXAY01002143.1, from coordinate 41,989 downwards.
ATATAAACTATTTTCTCTTTGCCGACTTTAGCTGAATGAAAATCCATTTGATCAACACATCCCTAAAAATATGCTACAAAATGTGTCTGAACATCCATGTAAATGAATGCTGTTGGGTTTTGGACCTCCTTGTTATAACAGCCAACAACAAACTGTAGGATTTCTTCATTTACAGGCATTATGCTAAGTGCAAATCAGCTTTCTGTGAGCCATTTAAAATAAGGTTTTGTTAAGATTTGTGCATTTTTTCATCCTTCAGACTATCAGAAGTACTGACTTCTGCTGCCAGTATAAACATTCCTTGATTTACTGAACATATTCAAAATGCATTTAATAATTCTTGCTATTGAACTTACAAACATAAAAATTAAAGAGGTTGTTGGAGAGGTTCTAAAGTATATGCTGCAGGCATGAACAAATTTTATTAAAGTATTTGCTGAAAAATCGACCTGTAGCCAACTCAGAACTATCAGAAAAAAAAAAAAATCTGTTAAACTTACTCAGATCAGAGAAGTAAACCAGAGGAATAGAAGATGGAATTCGGAAAACAAGTGAAAAGAGAGTCTATCATTTGTCCAGAGTCCAACAGTTGGGTCTATTTCTACTTTATTCTTTATCCTAGGTACCAGAACAGCTATTTCCTCCAATAGCTATCTAAACATCTTGTTAGCGTATATTCCAAGATGGATTTTTTAGTTCCTGAAGTCTCTTCTTTAATGATTTCATTGGGATAGAGAAACAAGAGAGTAAGAAAGATTCTCTAATGCATTCCTTAAGGAATATAACACGGAGAATAGCAAAACCTGAACTCTTGACCTTACTGCACTGAACAGTGAATTTCACAGAATCACACAGAATCACAGAATATTCTGAGTTGGAAGTGACCCACAAGCATCATGAAGTCCAACTCTTAAATAAATGGCCTATACAGGGATCAAACCCACAACCCTGGTGTTATTATCATCATGCTCTACAAGATTAAGTCCTAGAAGAGATTAGAAGTCCATACACAAGATCTATGAGAACCAACCAAGAAAACCTGCAATTCCTAATGCATTATCAAATTTTATATTAAGCTGCTACAGCAGACTTGATGAAAATATTCAAATTACTATAATATCAATGTCAGTAACAGTAATTAAGTATATGAGGAGATGTCTTTTTGTGTATCAAGAACACATACTCTTTAATGTTCAGGATGCAGAAAGAAATCTGCTGAAAATATCCAAATTTTTAGAAAATCAGAAAATGAGAATTTATCCCTTAGTAATTATAATATTACAAGAGTAATCTACCACAGACAACTGAAATCAGGGTTCTCAGGTGGAGCAGGTGTCTTATGAGTCAATAACAGAATCATTCAAAGCATCACACACAGCAGCAACTGGGGATTTTTAACCATTCAGACATCTGTTACAAAACCAACACAGCAAAATGAAGACTGTTCAGCAACCTCTTTGAATAAAGTTGTAATTTATTGATGACTTTTCAATAAATTGTCAAACAATGATATAAATAAAGGTATTCTTCCAAATATGGTACACAATAGAAAAGGTGGTTTAAATGTTAAGTGCAAAATTGATGTAAATAAATACTATTTTAAGCGTATAACCAGGTAAGTTTGAACTCTTTTCTTTTGAGTTTCTGGTTGGAAACAAGGAACAAAAATAAACTATTCACAGTGTTTTTCAGGCTATGTGTGCAAGGTGGATCTCCTCACTCCTTTTGCAGTACTTGCATAGTTCATGGATGCCCATGTATTACTTTAACGACTATATAAACACTCAAAAAGTAGTGTGGAAATTGGCTTCTGGTCTTCTTTACTGATTTTTCATTTTAATGGTATCGTAAAACAACTCATCACCTCTAAAAGGAGTATCTCTTCAAGGTAGTAGAAAAATCCCTATAGGTCAGATCATAACGAGACTAACCCTGTGCCCATCCCAAACCTCTCAGATCGACTCTAGAGTAAGCTTAATTTTTGACATTTAACAAGCTACTTGAATTGTATAGAAAAAGATATTGCTAAGTGGATGAAATATTTACACGAGCTGAAGTCAAATCTTTATATGTGAAGCCTACTCACGAAGGTGGTTTTGCACTACAGATTTCCAATACAACTTCAGCCTAGGTTTCCTGATACCCAGTTGAGCTATGCTCAGCAAGGAGCTTTTGTCAGTTTTCAACTTTCAGCAGCACTGCAATTGGCTTACTTGACACTCACATAAATGAAAGCAACCTGATAGCCTACTGCCACCAACTGCAGAGAACAATTCTGTGGCTAAGGACTATCCTGACCTTGCTTCTTCCCAAGGAGCTTCCATGTCAGAGTGAGGGGTACATTTACAATCCATTAGCATTATTTATGCCCCTAGAAGATAAGCAGAGAAGTCATATGGAGGTTTAGCTATCAACTTTCTGTCTCCCTTCCAAAACTACTGCATTGCATAACTGTCCTTGAGAGTCAGGCCTTTCACTTATCAACAAAATGAAAGAAGAATCAAAAATCAGAAGGACTGATGTAACCTTTCCTTGGAAACCAGTGGTTAAAATGTTGGTAATGCAATATATAGGCCATGAAACTGAAAATATGAATGAAATTTATTTCTTTGCTTTATCACAAATTTGAGCAAGAACTTTGAGCAAACCACTTAGGACCATACCAGTTTAAATTCTTAAATACTGAGCAATCCGAAAAGGCCTTATTACCACTTTGGTAATTACCATTTATGGCACTCCTTTTCTCTAAAGTTTTCCCAGAGGTAGGTATGCAATATTGGACAGCAAGAAATCAGATGATAAGAAATCACTTCACAGAATTTCTTACTTACATATTCACTTGAAAATTGCACTTTAAATATGCTCCTTTCTGACTGGACCATCATGAATACACTTGCTCATTTTCCAGGCAGAACTGCCATAAGCAGAAGAATTACATTCAGATATTAATCAAGATACTGTTACAGGTTACAGAAATTTTGTACATTCATTGGTAGAGAACCCAACAAGATCTCTATATGCATGCATTTCTTCCTAAAATAACTGCTATTCATTCAGAGTGGTATATTACCGTAACTGCCACCACTTCTGGATATTTACTTACGGTGTCCATTTTCAGGAGAACCCATACGCAAATTTACTTACTATATCAAGCCAGTCATCCCTATACAAAACTAATAAAACCAAAAAATACTGTGACTGAAAGATTGCCTGCCACCGTTGTCAACACTTTTGAAAGTTTTCTGTTGCAACAGACGCAATAGAGAAGCCAAGTAACTCACTTAGCTACTCTCCCATTTCTATTTGCTTCAAAAGAAACAAAATCTACGCTGCACTAACTAATATATGTCTGCACTAACTAATCTATGTCTGCACTAACTAATCTATGTCTGCACTAACTAATCTGTGCAGAGGCTGCTGCAGAAGTCTTATGAAGACCTTGCGAATGAATTCCTCAAAATTTTTATGAATAGTACAAAAGACTTCTCTATTTATTCCCTCATGCAATATCAAAACAAAGTCCCAGATTCATGGCACATGTGCACACACACACGACAGTCAAAACAGTGGAAAAACAGTAAGATCTAACGTTTTATTAGCAAACTTAACAAATTCACTAATACTAAAAAAATCAAGGAAAAAGCAAGTAAGAAATTCAAATATTCTTCCTACAGTTAAAATAAATTAAAATGCAGAGGTTAATAAAACTGTTGGAGTGCTAGCTGGAAACTTCAATGTATTTGCAAGAAAAATGAAAACGAAAAAAAACCTAACCAACACACATTATTACTTTCATATTCTGTTTCACAGCCTATTGCATTTAAGCAGGTTTTTACTTCAGAAATGAAAGTTAGACCAAAAAAGAAATATACATATACAATATATACATCGAGAAAACAGGCTAGATATATATAATTTAGGCAATTTGAAAAAAAAAAAAAAAAGAACAAAAAACAAAAAGACTGGAAGAAAAGCCAGGAAATCCCTGAAAATCACCAGGTGGAACTCTATTTAGTATAGTTTTCAATGGACCAAAAAGCAACGCCTAATTTCTTCAAAGTGTGAAGAAAACCATGGCAGATGCCTAAACTGTTTATGTAGGAACATTATCCATGAGTCTTAGATGTTCTAGGACATTTCTCTACTCACTTGCTACAGAAAGTCCACCTTCTTAGAAAATTATGTCAGGAAAAGAAAAATCAGAAATAGGAATGCATTCTCCTTCATACAAATCACTTAAGTATGTTGGCTAACATCTCTTCATCATTTTAGGACAAAGCCTTTTGTTGACAGAAATACTAGATCCTACTACAGGCACGTTTCCTAAAGACATGACATTAAAGTTGCTCGAAAGAATCCTAGAGTTGAGACCTGCATCATAAACACGATCAGTTAGGAACTGCAAAGACTCTTCTTTCCATCAGTTACTTATGCTCTGTTTAAATATAGAAAAATAAACACCAAAAATTTACTTATACACTGGGTTTTGATATTATCATCAGTTTGTACCCACTGCCTCTTGTCCTATAAGTGGGCACCACTACTTACATCACATATTTATACACATTGGTAAGATCCCCCTGAGCTTTCTCAGGGCTGAGCAGTCCCAGCTCTCTCACCTGTTCCTTGATGTTCTAGTCCTGTAGGCATTCTCATGACCCTCCCCTTTACTTCAGCCAGGATGTCCATACCTTTCTTGCATTTGGAAGCCCTGAACTGGGCTGAGCATTTCAGAGGTGTATTACCAGGTCTGAGTTGAGGTGAAGAATTACCACTCTCAACCTGCTGGTAATACCTTTCCTAATGTAACCCAGGAGATTTCCGGCCTTCTTTGCCATGGGGGTGCATTGTTGGCTCATGGTCAGCCAGTGTCTACAGGGACACAAAGGCCTTTCCTGCAAAGTTACTTTCCATCAGTCCTTGGAATTCGGGAAGTTATGTTGTTTTTACTTGTTTCACAGCAAACACTTGACAGCTACTTTGACATGGGAAAGAGATCAGATTTTTTTCATCATTTTGTGGCTTGAAAACTCAGTATATTTAATCTTTGCCAAAGGATCACATGTTACATAAACTCTGAGTAAATCACATAATGTACTCTTGCAGTGACATGGAATGCTTTTAAATGAAACACTTTTTACTGGTTGTGCTGGTTCAACAACCTTGTAAATTAGGAAGACTTATTAATGTTTCATCTATGTTTTTCAACTCCACTTTCAAAAACCTCAAAACATGATTCTCCTAACACTGCTGTAGTTGGAGATTCATTAATCAGAATTTTCATCACAGACCCTTACTCTCAAAGTTGCATCATAAAATTGTGCTTAGGTATTAACATTAGCTTTCTAAGACTAATGGTAAATTAGTTCTAAGTCAGAACTACATGAAAAAAAAAAAAAACACCAAAAAAACCCACCAAAACCAAACAAAAACCAAACCAAACAAAAAAACCAAACCAAACAAACAAAAATCAAACAAACAAACAAAAAAACCACTGCCCAACTTTAAAGCACAGACTTCCAGCTTCTTCGTTGCTTTAAGCAGCATAAAACAAAAAAACAGCCTGTTTTATAAACCACATATTGAAGGGAGATTATCCAAAACTGTTTTAACCTTTTTCTCATTTTAATGAAAGAAATGACAAAGTTATCTTTGAAAACTTGATACTACAAATGAATTGATTGGACTCACATGCTCACAAGTAGAATTTTCTGCTCTGAAGTTGCTAGAATCCAGCTGTTTATTAAATTCACCAGAAATGTACTTTCCTATTCAAAGCTGTAACAAATGACCAAGGGAAGACATACAAGGGCAGCTTAAAGAAATATATATGAGAACATAAAATACAATATGCACCTAATATTGAAACTTTTCCTTATGTTTTTAGCTACTCAAACTTTTTAGAACACCCATTAGTTCTGTGATTACACTCATAAGTGACAGCAGCTGTTTCTTTAAAGCCATAAAACCAATGACAGAAAATCTGAGTGTTCCAAGAGCCACTGTGAATAACTAATTACTTTAAGAAGACTCATAGTGCATTCTAAACTTTCATTTATATTTTGATGGTTTTCTCGGGAAAAAAGTAGAATTTTTTTTCTAGCACAAATTTAGTTTACTTTGAAAATAGGATATGAGGAAACAATACTTTCAAAAAAACTCAGGTTAAAATGCAACAATCCTTTGCACATCCTGGTAAAAATAAGAGTTAATTAGTAGCCTGAAAGGAATTCAGAGAACTTATACTGTTAAAATTTGTTCCCACGTCTTTTATCCTTCTCATATATCAAAACTATTAGTGTCAACACTGAAACATGGTTCTCATTAATCAACACATAACAATATTGAGCAAATATGCAGTTTCCAAAGTAGTACTCTTTGTACTTTAATCATTTGCGTTACCAAACTAAAGCTTCTCTTTAAAAGTGAGAAGGTTCCACCAGATGAACTTCTGTCTGTGGAGTTTGATGAGTTCCATAGACTTGACTCCCATGAGGGAGGAATACTAGCAGAACTGTGCTCAAGTTCAGACTTAACTCCTACATCACTTTTAAAGGGGAAAGAAAACAGAGAGCAAGATTGATTAGTCAGGTTTCCCTTAGAAGATACTGTGGAGACTCCAATTCCCCAACTGCTTTTGTACATGAAAGGTGACATTGACTCAAGAACTGACTTTTAATTGCTGTGGGGAGCACTCAAGAACCACCTTGTTATACTTGGACTAAATCACATCTGTTTATGGTTTCAGACTTAAGTGGAGAGTAACTACACTAACTTCACATTTCTGAACTTTTCTTCACAGCTACGACAATGATACCCATGCCAAGATTCAGCACACTAATTTTTAATTGTGGTATTTAGGCTAAGAATCTATTCTATTATCCTCAGCAACATGGTCTTAGGTAAGTTTAAGTAATCTCTGGAAGTATCCCTATGTGTCCCTCTGAAGGGAATGAGAGGAACAATTAATGCATATTGACTTCTGCTTCATTAAACATCCTGTTTAAAAGCGTAGCATTGGGTGTGATGAACTTTGGCCTTTAGACTTTTCTGTGCAGAAAATTTATGCTTACAAAATTTAAATTTGGTCACAAAACATAAAAAATTACTTGAAATTTCTAAAATTTACTTACTGTCATTTTCAATACAAAACACAATGCATATTTCATTACATATGTACTCAGCATATGAATGCAAGTATCTGCAATAATCACATATTTCAGGAAGTACTCCAGAAATATAACTTTTATGCATGGTCTATGGGATCAAGGCCAATTGTAGCTGCAAAATGGTCTACACAGCTACTACCAAATCACATTAGCCTGGTAAGTGTCAAGATAAAAGGGAGACAAATGGGTTTCAGCCGTAATCTCCTTTTTCTCTAAACAGTTTTCCACTCCAACTCCCCTGTACTGTTCTGCAATATCTTATGTTCTACAAATAGAATCATAGAATACCCTAAGTTGGAAGAGACCCAAAAGAATCATCATCCAAGTCCAACTCCTGGCCCTGCACAGGACCACCCCAAGAGTCACACCATGTGCCTGAGAGTAAAGTCCAAACACTTCTTGAACTCAGAGAGGGTTGGTGCTGTGACCAGCTCCCTGGGAAGCCTGTTCCAGTGCTCAAGCACCCTCTGGGTGAAAAACCTTTTCCTAATATTCAACCTAAACCTCCCCTGATACAGTTTCCTGCCATTTCCTTGGGTCCTGTCACAGGTTACCAAAGCAAGTGATCAGTGTCTGCCCCTCCTCTTCCCCTCACGAGGAAGTTGTAACTGCAATGAGGTCTCCCTTCAGTCTCCTCTTTTCTAGGCTGAACAAACCAAGTGACCTCAGCAGCTCCTCTGTATGGATTCCTCTCAAGGCCCTTCACCATCCTGGTAGCCCATAAATACATGCTGCCTCACAACATGCACACAGGCAGCTGTTTTCAAAGGAGAGAACATGGTCCAGAAAAATGCATTCAAACACTGAGAATGCATGCCAAAATATCGGAGTGAAATACTGATATGAAAGGAAGAAATGTCAGAACAAAGCATCGAAGTATGAAAGCGTTATATGGGGCAAGCCTCAAAGCATCCTGACTGTGACAAGTTGACAAGAAAATCTTGACTTAGAATGAATTTAAGTCAGAAAACAGTATGACAAAGGGCCAATGAAGAAGCTATGAGGCACAAAGATTCTTAACCCTGGAAGCCCAATGAGGTTTAAAAAGGAAAAAAAACCAAAACCACTTATTTTCATCAGTGACTGACAAAGTGACAAGAAAACAAAATCGTTGGATGAAGAAGGGCCAAAGTATGCCATCAGGCCCCACAAGAAACTTTCAAAGCAAGTTATTTCAGTGTTCAGAGGAACATTGAAGTTATGACCCAGTAGGCTAAACAAACAGGGAACAACTCTAATTGATGTGATGCCAGGCTGGCACTGGTTGGATTCACAGAACCACAGCTGGCTCCCTGGTCCTGCTTTTGTCTTTCTCTTTGCTAATACACACAATGGAATTTAAGACTGGCATATCTAGGGATAAGTTTTGCATGAAATACAAGACAAAAGGAAGCAGCTCTCTATTTTTCTTGGATCTTTCCTTCTGGAGTTTCTGCATCCAATTTTACACTCAGTGAATACAAATCCAATCTAGATATGAGATCATATTCAGTAATTCTGAAAAATCTCTTGACAGTATTCTGTGTATCACATCCAAGGCTGTTCCACGTTCAGACAGCAGCTGCAGTAAACACCCTAATCTGCAGTTAGAGTTGAGGCATTCCGTATACTTAACTGAAATTCAGCTCCTGTTGGAACAAAATCCCTTTACTACAATACAAAGGAATGGGTTCAAAGTAGTTTCAGTTAGCTCTTTGCAGATCCAAATGAAACCTAGACTGCTAGTGAACACCCAGAACCACTTTCAGAAACATCCTAAATGAAACTCAAAAGTAATACTTTGAAGGACTAGCCTGGCCTGACCTCATTTGTAGACGTGCTAAAAAGTACAGTCAAAGGTGACTTAGCTGCAGTTCACTTACAGGAGATGCCTAAGTACCAGCTGGGAATCAAACACCAAAATATAATAAGATCCAAATGCTAGATCCCACAGATAAAATGCATTACAGAAACATCTGACAACAGTTGTATTTGTTTAAATATTCAGACTTCAAAGCAGAATTCCAGGCACAACAGTGCCATCCAGGGGCCAGCAAATTGCTGGTGAATGTCCAAAGAATTTCCTGAAACTGATCGTATTTGTATAAACAAAGACGGGTTTATGTTTAAAACAAGTTCCTCAAATATTTTCAAATATGATCTCAGTTCTTTTGAATACTGCAACAGATAAACAGTAATGTGAAACAATAACTGATTCATTCTCTAAGCATGCTATCTGTGACTTGCTTACAATTAATCATGAGTTTTACAAAAGTCTTGTTTCAATATTTGTAGCAATTTAAATCAACAATTCTTTCTAGCACAATAAACTGGAAATCATGAGGAAAGTTCCAATGAAACCTTGCCCAGCTTCTCAGTCTGAAAACACGCACTCAGCCACACTTCACTAAAGCTACTTAAAATTATCTGCTTATAAAAACTTTTGCACAACCAAAGCTTCAGGAGGCACAATTTCTAAACAACTCATAATCTGCCTTCTGCACTAAAGGAAAATTCAATCTAAAAGTGTAAAGCACTTTGAAAATGCAGGCTTTTTTGTGGGATAGAGGGAGACAGAGCAAAGTCCAGACATACTGCAGTGGGCACCGTTCACTGCTGTAACACAGCAGCAACACGGTGGTAAAAGCCAGACTGTCAGGACATTTCTAAGATTATAAACTATTCGGAGGGGTAGACGTCACTTCAGTTTAAGGATTTAGAGGAGTACAGGTCTTCACGCCTTTGATGCAGCCAGGTGACGATGCAACCACCGCAGCAGCACGGGGCACGGGGGGACGTTTCACATTTAATCTCGTGCGAACCAGTTCCTCTCCAAGAGCGGCCCCTGGCGCCTCGGGCAGCTCGGGTTCGGGATCCTCCTCCCGCGCACGCCGCACGACACCCGCGACAAGCAGAAGTAAACCTTTTTTCACCCCGCTTCCTGAACAGGGGCTCCGGGCAGGCCCGCGAACGGGGCACCTGGGGCGGGGCGG
>VXAY01002143.1:0-31454 GCA_013399855.1 Oxyruncus cristatus | reverse complement strand
GCGAGTTGCCCTGCGGGCCAGCGGGGCCGGCATTGACTCTCTCCGGGGCCGGCGTGGCCGACTGGAGCCGTAGGGAAGGCCCCATGCGGCCCCAGGCTGCTGCCGCCGGCCCGGTGGGAAACGTGTCCCGCTCAGCGAAAGGGCTGCGATGGAAACAAACGCCCCGAATTGTGAGAATAAGCTGCTTTTCGGAGGGTGCCGCGCAGCTGTCGCACGTGTGCCCCGGTGCAGCGTCCTGCCTGCGGGCCTCATTTGGTCACTCCCGTGTTACTGTGCTTGTGCTCGCACCGAAGTTTCCGCGGTGATTCTCGCGGACCAACCAAAGACCCGACTGCCTGTCTCCTGTGTAGCAAACGTATGATGTTGCCTTATTTTCTTGCAGGTGGAGGGACTGAGAGTGAAAAATCAATGTGTTAGAGCTTTTTCCTGTTCTGAAAGAAGCTTGGTATTTCATATTTATGTCAGAATATTTGTCCCACTCCATGGTGTAAATTCACTTAGGGGGGTTTTGCTTTGTGATGGGGTTTGGCTATGCATTTGCAAATCGTTCTGCACAGTAAGTCTGAAACAACTAAAGCAGCCTCATTTTTAGGTGTTGCACCAACAGTTTAGAGTAGCTGACAGCTCAGCTATGTGTGGTATCAGCATCTGCAGCTGGCATTGTGCACTTCCAGAATTCCTACATAATTAACAGTTTGGTTAATACATTAGTATTTGTCATCAGCAGGACAAAAATTACTATGTTCCAGGCACATAGTAACTTGGGGACGGGTTGATTTGCATATTGATTTGGAGATAAAGAATTTAGCATGTTCATCAGGAAAAATGTTTGATATTACGTAACATATAGATATTTACTCAGTAATTTATTGCAAGTTTTTTGTCCTTGCTGTTTACAAATGTAAGGTAAGAAATGAGTGATTTCACATTGAAATATGACAGTAAATCATCAAAGAAGGTTATTTCATTCAATGGAGAAGGGCATTTTTTTTGATTGATAAGTTCGGGTGGTGTTTCATAGTCTTTCACCACAGAGATATTAGTATAACAAGGATGAAAACAGAAGCATTATTTGACTGAAGAGTTTTTTAGAAAAAGATAGAATACAATGAGTTTCTGTACAAAAGATTGGATAGTTTCAGTAAGGACGCTGGGGATACCTTTTCATCATATAGTTCAAACATAACCCGCTCCTGAGAGGAAACTGAAAGTAAGTTCTTATATTTTCTGGAGGTGGGAGCTTTCACCAGAGCTTGAACAAAAGGTTGACACTAATAACAGGTCAATCCAACATGTAAGTAGTACAGAGACTAAAATCCTGGATGCCGTTTCTTCAAGATGGACAGAAGGTAAGGCTGGCTTACAGTTGGATGGAGACCTAGCATGAATAGATTGAAAAGTGTTTTCCATTTCTATGCCTATGCCCTTTGGTAAGTGTCAGAGATGTGTTAATTACTGCAGTGAAATAAATAAATAAAATACCTTATTTACTTACACCTGGGTATTTGCTACCTTTGTAACAAATACCCTCTGTATATTTGTTACAGGGATGCCCTCCATATATCTTCCTCTAATAGAGATGAAATGGGGGCATTTGACCACATATAAAGAATGATTTTTAAAAGTGCAATCTGTTAAATACACTTTTCTTGTGTATTCTTCCAGCTTGCTGAGGGAAGGATGTAGGGTAGGGGGAGGTGGAGCAAAGCATCTTTATTAAGATAATTACAGAGCAGTTCTGTTCTGTGTCCCTCTGAGTTTCTCAGTCAGCCAATGCTAGGGATCATAACAAATTTCTTTCCCCATTAGGCCATATCCAATAGGCGTGATGGTAGTTGTTGCAGAGACAACTTTGTGACTGTTATGTAGCTGATAAACTTGCTTGTCCTAGCTGGATTTACAGGAGTTTAGTATGTAAGGCAAGCCTACAAGAAAGCTGCAGAGAGACATTTTAGAGGGGCATGTAGAGGTTGGATGGGGCTTTGAGCAACCTGGTCTAGAGGAAGGAATCCCTGCCCATGGCAGGGGAGGTTGAAATAAGATGATCTTTAAGTTCCCTCTCAACCCAACTCATTCTGTGAAATTCTGCTGTATTATACTTATGTATTTCAGGTGTAATTTTGGCAAAGAAAGAGACTTCTGCAGTTAATTAATAAACTACCATGTCCTGCTAAATGGAAATGACTGGTTTCAACATTTTTGTGCCAATTCGTATTTTGTTTACAGGAAGAGCAAATAGTCAAAGACCAGTATTTCCCTGTGACATACGCTGGCACCTATATTAATGTTAATGGACTTTTATTTTAGGTACTTTCTATTTTATGTTTGATACTAGTAACTAACAAAACAATGTTACCAGTGTCCAAAAACTTTTTTGTCTGCATTCCTGTAAACTGTATTGTCATAGGTAAAAGGTGTATGTCTGCTTTGTACAGATAAGATATGCTTGTTTAGCTTATCTCTGAATGGAAATACCTACCTACTATGGTAGGTAGCTACACTTCAGTGTAATTTAATGGCAGTCGTTGTTTTAGTACAGCTGTGAAAACACGAAAAAAGCCATCACACTCTTTAATGGAATGTTTTGTTGGTACACTGTAAAAATTAAGCCTTTGGTTCAAATATTGTGCTGAAATAAAGTGTACATGTGCTTTGAAATTAAAGAAAATTTAGTTGGGTGGTGATTCAGCTTCTTATCACCAAAGAAACTTGAAAGTTGAATATTATTATTATTGTTATTATGAAAATCCTCCAAGGAAATTAGACAAATAAAGGACTGTGATGTCTGTTTCCTTTCTGAGAGTTTTTGAACTCATTGGCTGATTTCAGAGGTATTGGAAAGGAGACCTCAAAAGGCACTTGGTTTTGGGGTTTTTAATTATAATTTGCTTAAAGAATACTACCTTTATAAAGCAATATGCTCCCAGCTGTTCTGATGTAATAAAGAACAAACCATGAAAATGTTGCACTGTTTAGGTGACTGTATGAATGAGAGGTTTGAGGTGACTGTACAGTGTTAAGGATCCAGGGTGAAAATAAGAGGAAATTGCAAGTGTTGGGGTGAGGTGAAATAAGATAGAAAATAAAAGCAAATCAATCCTAATTTTTCAGTTATTCACAGCATAATTAGTTTAGGCAGTCCATTACTCTTTGTTTTCATGTAAAGTTGTTTATAGCAGTGTAAAAGCTTCAGAAAGTTACACTATTTTCATGTTAACAAGTGAGACGTGCCAAAAATGTATAAATGTTCTTTTGCTTTATCGCTAATTAAATTTATCTAGAGATAATAGCAGAAAAAAGCAAAGTATTGGCAGAACCCATGGTTGGCAAGATCCAGTAATTTTAGGAAGACATCGTCTTGCTGCGGCTAAATAATGTGCTACAGTTTCAGTGTGCCTGCCTGACTGAAAAATTGAGATTGAAAAGGGTTAAGAAACACAATTGTTTTTTTTAATTCAGGCATTTTATTACTGTATGGGATTGTTGCATTTTGATCTCTGAACCCAAGGAAGAGTTGGGCGGCAGGAAGGGAGGGTGGGAAGGGAATAAAACTTACAGAAAGTTAGAACAAAGTGAAACAGTGAAGACTAGGGGTTTTGAGTTGGAAAATTCAGTATTTCTTACCATTTTCTACTCATCGCTTTCTTTTATACAAAGGAAAGCGTAAGTTTTAGAATGAAAATTTCCATTTTTGCTATTACATATCCACTGCATATGATCTTACTTTTGCAGGGTTTGTCTGTATTAAGCCTAATTATATTCTTCTATTGTGCTTACTCTTATAAGCAGGTAGGCTGAAGGAATCTTTTTAAAAGCCTGTTGCTGTCTCAAAAATGGTCCCTATTTTAAAAACCTTTCTCAGAATTTTCAGATATCTTGCCACAGAATAGCTTCCAAAGTTAAACCTTTCTGGAAACATTTGCTAGATGGCAGCACATAATCATCAACTGCCATGGATGAGGGCAAGTTTAAAGGGAGATGTTTAATGTGAAAAATTATCTTTGTTGATCAGCAATATAGAATAGTATGAAACAGAAGCTTTAGAATTGGAGCCAACCCAGATTTGTGGTTTTTTTTCTTTTATTTTTTTTCTTTTTTTGAACTGTGCTTCGTAAATTATGTTGTTCTGTTTTTACAGTCATGGTTTGCTACCGATATTGTATTATTGCAACAAATATATTTCTACCTCCCTCCTTCATCTTTCGTTTTCTTTATTTTTTGGAATTCCATTTTGCTTACAGACACCTCAAGGTGCTATGTTGCAGAAAATTCATGAAGCTAATGCAAATGATGTGTTTATATGTTGTTTTAAAAGTTAGTTTTTTAATGTGTATGTACATGAATACTGTGATGACTAAAGATGAATATTAGGAGGACATCGTATTATATAAGGCACATTGTTAGAGTTCAGAGTTGTTTCTGTCTGTGGGATGTGAATCAAATTTGCCCAGCCTGTTTGGATATGGAAACTGTGGTATCAGGTGAATTTTTCTCTTAAATTTGTATTTAACAATTAATTGCACATAGACAAAATAACTTTTCTCTATAAAAATGTTACAGAATTAGAATACTGAATTAGAAAAGGTTGAGCTCTATTTACAAAGCTGTGGGGTTTAGATAATAAAGGCTGATATTTGCATGATGCTTATCATCCATGATAGAAATGTTCTTTTTTTGCTACATTTTCAGTCTGTTAAACAATGTGCAGAATTAGAATTATTATGTAGGGAGCTTAGTAATGAAGCTGAAGGTGGTGAATTCTATTCAATAGTGTTTTGGGTTCCAGCATTTTGTGCTGCGACACTCAACATGGCAACACTCAGCTCTTTTACTCTTTTAGATTTAGGATTGACATCCTCACCTCTTGAGTTATCTGGACTGCAGTTTAGATGAATGACGTGTTTAGAAAGCAATCTGGACCTCTGACTTAAGAATTTAACTGGTGCATGGCAAAAGCGCAGGTGTTGCTGATAATGAAAAAGATCAGACAAAAAGCCAGGTGAAATAACTCATGAAGAAGGACTGACATAGAGTCTCTGGAAGTCTGAAACTGCAGTTTGAATTATACCTGTAATTCAGTAATTTTACAAAATTATATCTGTAACTCTTGAATCTTTTGTCACAGTGCAACCAGAGGTAAACATATGTTTGGAGATGCTTTTATAAGGGTTGTGTTGGCTTGGTGTAGCATGGATAGTTGTCATTTGTCCTTAGGTGGTCAGACACAGCTAAGATGACAGACAGAAAAGAGTTACTAAAATTGGGTTTATGCATGCCTTCATTTGTAAATTGTGGAAATGTCAAGTACGTGCTTTTAAAAGTAACTAATTTTTGGTAATCAGAGTTTCTGTATATTGTTACAAAAAACTTGGTCTGAATGAAATATCAGGAAGGAATGGGGAGGGGGGAAATTTGAGAGGGTCATTCTTTCCTCCTGACACTGAATTGACTTTTATAACCAAGAACTGCATCATGATTTTTGTAAGGTGCACTAAAAATGAGAAACCTGATTATTTACCCATGCTAGTCCTTAATGTATTACGTATTTCTATTTTTTATATAGTAGGTCCAGCATGCTTGTATAAATACAATTTTTAAATTGATAAGAAATTGAATTAATAAAGTTTTTCAGTCATTGAATGATCACCATTTCTGAAAAAAACATTCTATACAAAGTGAGTTTGAGACTTCACCATGGTATTTATTTACATTTATTTAGGGTCTTCCTTTCAGCCTTTGTCAGACTGCTACATCACTCAGATGCGATACACCTGTCTGTGTTTTTGTTGACTTAAGATGACAACTTAGATACATAATTTAAGATTTTGTTTATTAATTGTCTATTTTTTTAACCCACATTTTATACTATAGGAACTGGGACAGTTTTTAAAATTGAAGCGCATCTCATACAAAGCTTTTTTTGAAGAACTGCTTTGCTGTTCAGATAAATGTGACATGTCTTGGAAGGAGTGTGATTCTCCAAATGTGGTTTCACAGGCACCTGGACTCGCTGTTTCTGAAACTAGGACTTTTCACTCTCCTTGCTCCTCACCCATTCCAGCCACATGGTCTTGCCTCCCTCTTCTGTAAACGTAATAAATTTTTTTGCTAGGGTGGTCTTCTGCTGCAGATTTAAGGTAGCAGGGTTTTATAGGGAGTGAGAGCTGCAGGAATGTGAGACCAAACATAAATGGGAGGGGTGGAGATGGACTGTCCCACCACAGTGAGCTGTTGACATAAGCATTCAATTTTTTAGTGTTTTAGACCTGAATGTCTGGTGTTACCTAAGGTACGTTGTGATATTTTAAAGTGCATTCCTAGATCTTCTTTGCCACTGATAAAAAAAGAGTCCTAAATTTAAACTTTCAAAATACTGCTGACAGAGTGCTATAGGCATTACGGTGTTTAAAACAGTCTAAAATATTGCACAGTCAGCCCAGTGCAGTGATCCGGGCATCTCACTGAAGATCTGTTTTCTGTGCTATCCCCTGGGCTATATGGTAATCTAGGAGTTCCTTAAGGGCATTTTAATATTCATTTAATATTTAACTTTAATAATTTAAAGTCTGATGACTTTATAGCTGCCTAAAGGGGAAGGGAGGCTTGAGAAGAGGCATCTGACCAGTTATCTGGTGTTGGACTGAGTTGTGTGATATTTTACTGCTCATAATTTAAAATACCATGCTGTCTTTTAAGGCATGCCTCTGTTTGATGGGGAAAATGCAACATTTTTAGTTTAATGGCTTAGTTGTACAACTTTTCAGTAGTTTAGAAAGCTGATGTATTGGTTCCCTCAGTCTGAGATGAGTTGAATCCTGTGATCTCAATGACCAGCAGAGTGCACTAATCACAAATACTAACAAACACTATCGCTGGGCTACTGTCTGGCAAAGAAGGGAGATTCTATAGGGTGAGGGGAGCTTGGTCCTTGTATTTCACCAGGGGGAGCATTTGTGTAGGAAAAGTCCTTGGCAGTGCTCCAAGGACTTTGTCCAACAATTAGCATCAAATACATGAGCTCCCTGAAAGGGAAAACTCAGTACCCTTTATTCCTGATGAAATTCTTCTTGTTAGTCTATTGTTGAGTTCTCTTTTGCTGTTTTTTCTCTGGTTTATGGGCCCTTGTTTGATCCAGCTATCCATACTATCCAGTGTGCTGGCCAGGCCACTTCCTTGAAGTACAAGTGTTTGTTCTAGACTCCCTCACACTCAGCTGAGTCTGTAGTATTAGATTTTTCAGTTCTGTTAAGTTCCCCTACATCTAGACAGTTCTTTTACTGTTCTGAGCTATCTCTCAGTATGGTTAAGCTGTATCAGAGACTCTTTTCTCTTGCACAACTTGAGGCAGCTTTAGGTTCATCTGGGACCAGAATTAATCTTAAAGTAAAGTGGCTAGCCACCTAGGTACTTTTGAAAAGGTACAGGTGTCTAGGATGCTCTGTGATGAGAATTTAAGCCATGGGTGAATACAGGCACTGCCAAGATCTGGGAATCCCTGGCTTGCATGTGGTCTTAAATACTTTCTTGAAACTGGTCACACAGTCTATTAAATGTGGTCTAAAGTCTCTGAAATGCATATAAACAACTTAGGAGAACTGAGAAAGGATAAGTTTCTACACAGTTCAAAACTAAATATCTAATCTTTTTCATCAGTTAATTTCTTAGGATACTGGCAAATCACTACTTTTTTTTTTTTAAATTACAAGTCTGTGCAAAGTTGGAAAGCAAACATGGCTTTCTCTTTAAACTCTGGAATACTTGGCAGCAGTCACTTTAGCTCTATGGAAATGCGTGTAAAAATTCTTGCATTAGTTGTGTTACTAATAAATAATTCTAGGCAAAACAGTTTCTTGAAGAAGAAAGTTGTGCTACACTGGGCTTGGTTTCTACTTAAAACAGTTTAAGTGTTAAATTACTGACATTCTTTTACAGACCATGTAAATGTCCTAAGGAAAAGGTCTTTTGAAAGCTTATGAAATTTCCAAACTTATACTCTGCGAGATAGAATTCTGAGGAATTGTGGCTTTTTTTTTTCCCTAGGAACTGTTCCAGCAGCTGTTTCTAAAGTTTCTAGAGTTGCCACATCATCAGTTTTACTAATATTAGCAGCAAATTCTGATGTGCTATTCACACAGATTTTGTGTCAGCAGATTACTGAAGCAATTAAGCTTGTCAAACTAGGCAGTTTTTTGCTCCTGGCACCATTGTATACAGCCGTTATCAAACTACTGTACTTCAGGACGGTAATGAACACTTTTTCTTAGCTTAAGTGTTCATATAAAGTGTGTGTGGTAGGCCACGTAGGCTAGTAAGATGCTCTCATAAAACAAAACATCTGTGGTTCCTTGGTGTGGTAGTGTACTATAATGAAAAAAACATGTAAACGGTCATGGGAAACTTTGTAACTTTTATTTTAAAGGAACTGTGAGATACTTGCAGTACGCTGTAGTTTTTTTTGTCAGATGTAATTTATGGCTATATATGCATGAGTAAAATACAATTTTAAAAAAGGTTCTAGCACAGAAAATGTACGTAATTGCTGAGTGCTGTCATTGCAGATGTCTTTCTGCAACCTTTACATTGCTGGGTCTGGAGCTTGCTGCCAAATGAAGAAGGAAGCAAGGCTGAAATGGGTGTAGTAGGGAAGGGGCGGTGGTAAACTTTTTCATAATAGAATCTGGGGGCCTGGAAGAGGGGACATTCCTAGAAGATGAATAGTAATCAGTTGTGAATTCATTGCCCCTTTTGGTATGGCAACAATAAACTTTTTATCAGTTTATCTTATGCTGTGGAGGTCAGTAGTGAAGAGCAATTAAAGGAAAAGTGGCCAGCCATTAGATTTGGTGACTTTAATTGTCCTTTAAATCATATAAAGGAAAGGAATTTTAAATTCTTATACTGATTTTATACAAAAAAATTACCATTACATTATTTCCATTGCAAAGGTGGGCCACAGTGATAACTATTTATTCATATGGTATTTAATACCAAATGAAGTGTGTCTAAGGGGAGACTTTATCGCTGTCTGCAGCTACCTGAAGGGAGACTGTAGTGAAGTGGGTATTGATCTCTTTTTCTGTGTAACAAGACAAAGAAATGGCATCAAGTTGTGTCAGGGGCCATTTAGATTGGATATTAGGGAAAATTTCTTCACCTAAAGGGTTGTCATGCCCTCCAACAGGCTGCCCAGGGAAGTGGCTGAGTCATCATCCCTGGAGGTATTTAAAACGTGTAGATCTGGCACTTCAGGGACGTGGTTTAGTGATTGGCGTGGCAGTATTTGGATTATAGTTAGACTTTATGATCTAAAGGGTATTTTTCAACATAAATAATTCTGTGAATCCTCTTTGCTGCTTTTTGAGAGCAGATTAGAAAAAATATAAGGTCATGTACAGGTATGTTAATGTAGTAAGAGATGAGTGAGTAGAGACTGGTTGCATGAGGGACTGGTAAGGACTGGTTTGGATAGCAGCTGCTTCAAAGGAATGAATAGGGGATTTCATCCAGGGGCAAATATCTCTGGAGAAATGCAGCAAAGAAAATTAGTAGCTCAGTAGAGCATAACTTATACTGCATGTTAAGATACAAATTCCAGACACAGTAAAGCAAAAGGGCAGTTAAGGTGATTACTTGCTCATGAAGCAGTTGAGGAATAATGAAGGAAGGATGAGAATAGAGAGCTAGTTGGTAATTCTTTAAATACTCCAACAATCAAAATGAAAGGTGGGTGAACAAGATGAAAATAGGATGAGGAATGAGGAGAGGTCATAAGCAGGGGAAAGGGGGAAACCTGTGTTTGGTAAGAAAAAGCTGGAGATTGAAGAAGAAGGGAATCCTCCAGCAGAACAAGCACTTGGTGTGGAAGAGAAGTTTTAAATGGCTGGAGAATGAACATACTACTGGGCAGATGGATAGTGTGAGAGCACTTGTTTTGTCACAACAAAGAAGATTTTTCAGGAACCTTTGAGCATTGCTCTGAGTTATTAATAACTAATACTGCAATAGCTGTAGATCTCTTGGCAACTGATGGAGAACTAATTGTTTGAAGGTACAGTTTTTAAATGAATAGTGTATGTCAGACATCTGGCAGCGATATTTTAAGCTTTTTATTCCGTCTACTTTTCATACTTGTCCTTTTCCTCAGCTTCTATTTTACGTCATGAGGAAAATTCCAGGAAGAATACAGATGATTAGATTTTATTTCTTTTAAACACTGACATTCCCATGTGTTTGTGTTTATGAAAAATTCTCATCATGAAATTGGTCTTTTTAAACTGTTCTGAGGGAATAAGGCGCACTGACTGGTGTAACAAGATAATTCTCTGTTACCACTAGCAAAATATTTTCCTGTCCTTCCAAAAAGACTGGAAAGTAACTTACATCATAGTGCCACTCTTTTAATGTTTGTTTTTTTTTTTTTTTCCCATAATCTGTAACTGCTGACTGAAAAAAAAGTTTCTACAAAAAATTTAAAAGTCATAGAGATATTATAATAGAAATCAACTTAATGGAAGAACAGTTTTCATGTGAGAGTATTCCAGACTCTGTCAGGCCAAGAGTATTGGAACATGTTTAAAACCAACAGTAGTTCACATTCTGGTGATTTTAGTAGTCTTTGACATAGGCTGAATGTTCATCTTGTGTAAGTTAGAAAAATCTGTGATGCAAATTTGGATTTCCCTTATATCAGTTTTTATCACAGTGTGGTTCCCGAGGCCCTGGCTTTTGGTAGTACCTGGAGTCCTTTAGATCTGAAAAGGGGTTGTACTCATTGAATGTGTTGTGATACTTACATGCGTGCCAAGTGTCCTTATGCTAGGGGTACCGTAAGACACATGAAAATCTAGACTTGATAGTTCATTACTAAATGAAGTGTGAAATGTTTTGCTTTTGTTAACGTTTTTTCCATAAGGAGAAGATACATCTTTTTTTAAGAAGATACGCAAAGATACCAAATACTTTGAACGTGTAAAACTGCAAATACATCTTTTCTGTTCTTTTTTACAGAGTATTTCTTTCTTTGAAAACCTGGGTACTAAATCCTTACTGTGTGCTTATCACAACAGCTTTTGTTTTCCAGACATGGGAAAAAAGTGCTTATGATTTTTTTTCCACCTCCTAGAACTTCACTTATTAACTTTTATTTGATTATTTTATTAGACTAAACGTTCCTTGCTTTCCTTATTATACTCTGTTATTCCATTCCATACTTCTCTACTTACTTTCTTACTGACAAGTAAGGTTTTTGTTATGATCTTGCAACACCATTTATACAGATGATTTTTTTTCTTTCTAAACTTTAGAAGTGTCATATCTGAACATCTGACAAGAAAGCAGACACACTTGGGATTTACAGATTAGAGACAGGAGAAAATTTTATCCTCAGTTTAAAATATATTTGCATGACGGAAGTGTCTTCAGGTTGTGAGGAGAATGTAGTACAGACCTGCTTTCCCCTCCAAAATGTATCAATACTGATGATACTTACTCGTGATGAAAGCTATAACTGTTGCAAGACTTAACTTGAGTCCTGGTTTGCTTCTATTCAGAAGTGAAACTGAGTTTCACTTTACCAGCAGGAGTTGATGTCTGTTAATTTTGTTGATAGTTGATTGACCACCTTTTTTGATGGGAGTTTTCACATACCCGAAGAACCATCTAGCCTTTTGGTTTTCCAGTAATAACACCTCTTCTTACTTGTATGGAGAAGGATAAACTTTACAGAGGAGGAGTTTGAAGAAAAATAGTTTAAATTAAAAAAAAAAAAAAAAGTTTATTGTTCTTATGATAAGATCAGTTACTTTTAATTTCTGTGCAGGCTATACCTATATTTATGGTCAATCTAAAAATTGTGGTATTTAGTTTATTTTTTTTTATTCTTCAGATTTATAGGGAAATGGAGAAATGATCCAGTAGGTATTTCTCCATCTTGATCAGTCCTCAGCTGATGCTGATTTGTTTTATTTGTTTAATGAACTTAAAACAATTTTTCCTTAATGGTTCTTTTATGCTTGCATAATTACAACTATTTAGTAACATTGAAATATAAATTTTGAAGTGGATGAGTAACTATATCTTTGGCAAATACTGTGCTGCTGTAACATTGCACAGGCTTCCCATTCTTCTCTGGCCTCTTGGTGTGGGAGACTAGTGTAGGCTGAAAGTAATTGAAGTTACTATAAAAGTATCTTTTTTTATATGAAGTATCTTGCACAGAAGATACTTTTATTCCATTCAGCAAGTCGTCAAGGTTCTAATTTCCCTGGAAGTTTCAATCACCAGACTAAAAACATCAGTCCAAAGAATGTGGGAAGAATAAAATGTGTCGTGCATGTAAGCTGAGAACCAGTGATGCCTGGCATGTTACAGCTTTGAGGCCAGTATTCCTTAAAACTTCATATGGGTATCCTCAGTTATTCCTCTGTCTCTACAGGTATTAGAGTATTACGCTTGGGGTTGCTCTCTTTGAGTGCTCTCTGTAATCGTATTTATGGCCTGTTTCCCACCTGT
This sequence comes from Oxyruncus cristatus, assembly GCA_013399855.1. Classification (NCBI taxonomy): domain Eukaryota; kingdom Metazoa; phylum Chordata; class Aves; order Passeriformes; family Cotingidae; genus Oxyruncus; species Oxyruncus cristatus. The sequence goes on along the minus strand of VXAY01002143.1, from coordinate 18,944 downwards.
TTGGATGATCAGGAGATGTGACTGGTGTTCTGTGGCTGGTTTGGAGCCAGACTTGCTGGCAAATGAGTATGCACGTACTATTTGGCAGCCAAAATGGAAAAGATTTGAATTCTGCTTGTGTATTTCTTCCATGCTAGGCATGCTAATTTTGGTTCTTATCTTCTACTTGGCTACTAGCCTTCACAAAATGTGTAGGAGCTCTGGCCTGTGCTGTTTTGTCAGCCTTGGTTTCTGTTTGATAAGCCCAAAAGTTACTGAAGAGGGATACTGACAGACAAACAACGTGCTGACAAACCTCATTTCCTCAGAAATCAGGCTAAGAAATGTAATTTCAGAATACACAGTTTTGACATTCCACTCTTTCAGAATACCTGGGAAGAGTTGTAGCATACTGGTACTCAATTCTTGAAGTTATGGTGACTTAGGAAACCAGTACCACCATCTCTTAGCAAAAATGATCATTAATTAAACTTATTCGGAAATACTGAGCAACTAAGATATTTTTAAACTCTAAATTTTGGGGAAAAAAGTGAAGAAAGAGGGACTTGTAAGTTGACATGGACACAGTATGTTTTAAATAAAGGATAGGATACGGTTTCCTTTTTTTTTTTTTTTGCATGTAATTTGTCATAACAGTGTTACTTAAAAGTAGTTATACAAATTTATGTAATGATTAAAGAATTTCAAGTCTAAATAAACTATTGAAAAGCAAAATTATACATAGAAGAATCAGCTTGGCTGGCAGTCTTCAGAATTTCCATCTCAAGCTTTGAGTTAGCTCAGGTGGTGATTGTCAGCTTACTTGTCACATCCATCATAAGCTGTGCCACCTTTCTGGGTACAGATCATGTCAATGGGTGTTGTCCGAAGCGCTGCCAGAACAAATGAATGCATGAATGATATGAGATCAGTTCTACCGGTGAAAAAAAAGAATGGGCAGCATGCATTCTTGTTGGGCTAATTGACATGCAGCTGCTGCTGTCCCAGTTTTCCCATTCGCATCCCACCCTCAGTTAGTACCCTCATACAAGCAGAATGATCATCTTACAGCTGGAGCTGAGCAGCTGTGTTGTGGTTCAGAAATGAATCTTGATGTTTTACTTAATGACAGAGCAAAGGTGCATGATAATGTGAGTCAGACAGTGTGACTGTTGACATGCTGTTTGGCTATAGAACAGGGGAGCCCTGTTGTTGAGTGATGGATGATCCATGAATGCCCAAGTCATGTAGTTTCTTGAAAGTGAACTGTAGTGTGTGAAGAACAACGGGCTGACTAGACAAGTGATAAGAGGACCCTTGAAATGCATGCTTAATCAAGTGCAATTTGCTAGCTTGTTATTTTAAAACTCACGAGGCATGAGTACAAGATCCTGCACCTGAGCTGAGGCTGCCCAATATCACTACAGGCTGGGGGATGAAATAATTGAGAACAGCCCTTCAGAGAAGAACTTGTGGGTGCTGGTCGTGAAAAGTTGAACATGAGCCAGCAGTGTACATTTGCAGCCCAGAAAGCCAGTCATATCCCGGGCTGCATCAAAAGCAGGGTGGCCAGCAGGGCAAGGTAGGGGACTCTGCCCCTTCACTCTGCTTTGGTAAGACCCCATCCTGGAGCACTGCATCGAACTCTGGAGTTCTCAGTACAGGCAAAACATGGGCCTTTTGAAGTGGGTCCAGAGAAAGGCCACTAAAATGATCAGAGGGACATGGAACACCTCCGCTATGAGAAAAAAATGGAGAGTTGGAGCTGTTGAGCCTGGAGAAGAGAAGATTCCAGGGAGACTGTACTTCAACCTTTCAGTACTGCAGGGGGGCTTATAAGAAAGATGGGGACAGACCTTTTAGTAGGGCTTGTTGCAATAGTACAAGGGGTAGTGGTTTAAAACTAGAATCGGTTTTTTTAAACTACATGTTAGGAAAAAGTTTTTGACAATAAGGGTGTTGAAACGTTTGAACAAATTGCCCAGAGAGGTGATAGGTGCCCCATCCCTGGAAATACTCAAAGCCAAGTTGTATGTGCTCTGAGCAACCTGTTCTAGTTGTGGATGCCTGCTCATTGCATCGGGTCCGTGCAAAACACTGAGTCCAACCAAACCATTTTGTGATTCTGTGAATATTCAACAGTTAAGTGCTGCGTAAAAGGAAATGTAAATGAGAGAATGTAGAGAAGAATGAGGGAAAGAATGCTGTGTTAACAGTTTGCCTGAGTTTATGCACTCATACCATTTCTCACTTGTAAACATTTCTATTGTGCACTTTTCAAGTGACTGATACCTATGTCTGAGGTAATCACACCAAGGTAGAATGAGGGGAAAACGATCTGATGCACTGATTTGTCCTGTCAGCTGAGCTGTCAACTCTGATACTGCTTTTCATGCAAGATGGAATGATATCTAGTGAAAGGCTTTAGTTTTACATTTTGTTGCAAAGGAATTTATACTTAATTGCTGGTAACAGTAGGTCTAGTAATATCTCTTAGTTCTGTCAGACAAACCCATCCCTTTATGCTTCGGGGCCTTGACAGACGAATTTAACTTGCATTTCAAGCATTTGATGATCTAGTACCAGGTGGTCAGAAGGGAGAGCTCTAGCAGCTTGCTTGTGGTTACCCTAATACTGCAGTTCGTGAATTGTAGAAAGTGAAAAGTTGGCAAGTGCTCAACAGTGTTACTCAAGTCATTTTTAGATAAAAGGAGGTTAATCTTACAAAAACCTACACATTCAGCTGAGTCATGTCACGTTTTTAAATATCCTTAGAATAGAGGTATAAGTTTGTGAACATTGACTGTCTTTTTCTGACAACCGTGAAGTTTTACAGAAAGGTGCTTATTTTACTTGAAGTGGAAGATGATAAGGTAGCAACATGACAATGCATCTTGAAGGAGGGGAAATAAAAGAGAAAACATAACAATCCCAAGCCAAAGCAATCACACTACCAACCATACCTCCAAATTAATACTGGAAGCACTATGGTTGCATTTCTGTATTTGTTATGGGAAAGGTGTCTTACCCAGTTGTGTGACAATTTTCTTTTCATGATGAGAGTTCAACTCTACAGGTTTGGATCATGTTTGTGACCATATAATTAATGTAAAAAATTACATAGGCTGGTGAGTCAGAATAGGCAAGCTATGGTATTATGTTTCAGATTATGCAAGTAACGTAGAGATTCATAATGTTACCTTGGGAGCAGTTCTCCTTTTCATCTGGTTTTAAAAGGTTCATCATTTGAAGAGGGGGAAAAGCCCTCAGCACTCACATTATTTATTTTTGTGTGTTCATCCTAATAATTCTTGTCACTACTGTTACTGTCTTCCTGTAAAGTCAAAGCTTACAGAGGTGTGAAATTCACATGCAGCTTCTAGCTGGAGCTCTGGTCTAATTAAGAAATCCTAGACACAGGGTTGATTTGAGCTTTGGTGTATTGACTGCCTTGATCACATCCTCCTACAACATTCCATGGAAATACTTTTAGCAGGCTGCTAGCTATGAGTCTTCAAACTCTAATCCAGCTGATCAATTAAGTACAAAGTTAGAAATCACCTTCAGGTAGTCCTGTGTTTTGGAAGACTTGTATAATTTTTATTTCCATGTGGTTAGATATGAAATGTAATACGTAATATCACATCTTTAGGCTAGTGTACCACAGTTTTTCTTATCTGGACACTTACAACTACTGCTGTTGATATAGGGTTTAGAAATGTGTCTAGCCAGCTCATGATTCTGGTTTGGACTCGAATGCTTTCTGAACTACTACATAGAGTCTGACTCCATGCAGTGAGACACCGACTTTGAAGCAGTAAATCCGTTAAATTTTGGTCTTTGGCAATGAGCGAGTAATTCTAGGCTAGTCTTACTCCCTCCCAACTATCTTAGATATTTGGAATTGCTTTGCAAAACCTTGAGATGAAAATGATCTTTTCTAGCAGTTTGAGTAGTCATTGTGGTTTCCACTTGGAGAAATTATGCTAGAAATGACAACTGTTCTCCATGCAGGAGGAAATATAGTGCTATATTGAATAAAGAAACTCATATTTCAGTGATTCAGTTGAGAAAGTACAAAAAAAGCAGCATGGGCACACTGTGGAGGAAGGGTTTGACAGTAATTCACAGGAAGTATGTGCAGTACGTTTCCTGCTAGGAAGGTGATAATATGCCCAAGTGAGCGGTCTGCTTTTTTTCGTTCATCTTCAGCAATCCTCTTTGGGAACCTGACGGGGTGAGTGTCCAGAGGCCTGAGAAGCTGCTGGTGTTTTGTTTTATGGATGCCTCCAGCTAGTGGTGGCACTTCTGCCTGCTTTGGGCAGCAGGGTGCAATGGTTTAATCCAGAAGAATTTGCCTCATGTTTCATGAATTGTACATTTTGTTAGATGTATGGGGATATAATTGAATCCCCTTGATTCACCCCTCTTTGCTGCATATAGCTGAAGATGGCAAAAGCAAGATTAATACCACATTGGTATGGCACAAACTAACAAAAAAACTGTCTTCCTGAGCACTATCTGCCCTTTGATCTGTATATTAAATAAAGGGATAGCTAATTTATTGTACTCTGGTTTATTGTAGTCCATCTCTGTCTCCTTCTGTACATTGTTGTTTTGCTCTTTTGCCCTGGAACTAGCTAATATTCCTGTGACCATAAGGGAAAACAATTCAGGAAACTGATCTGGCTGAAAATTCACCTTGTTTTGGTTTTTTGGTTATACATTCTTTTTTGTGGTATATATTTGTATAAAACTGTCCCAGAACTGAATCCCGACACTCTTCACAGGTATGTTATGTTGTTCTTGTTGCCTTTACCATCCTACTCATAGATGTTTTGATAATGCAGATATATGAAACTGTAAGTCTACAATTGCCTATTTCCACATATTTTGACATATATAAAATATATACTGTAATATAGGGATTCTTTTTGTAAAAAAAAAGAAAAAAGGAAACTTGGCAATTGCTGACTTTTCCTAAGAATCTAAAAATCATTAGATCTTTTAAGTTGACATTCCAGATAACAGAGAGAAATATTTGTAATGAAGTTCCAGAAACATTTTTTCACTTAGATTATTCACTCAAAAGATTATGTACTATTGTTAGTTCTGGCTAATATGTGATCCAGCTGCAGGTGTTTTGAATTTTAAAACTTGCTGTTGCCAAATAGCACCAAAAATTAACATTGAGAATACTCTGTTGCCATGGTAATTTCTTGGTTAGAAGACTGCCAAGAAACTATAAAATGAAACCAATGCTTTTGATGTGCCCTAAAACGAGGAAAGGAAAGAAGATCAGTGAGAACTGAAACATTACTTAGTTCCATGTTTTTCTTGTATTGAGGAGAGCTTTAATACTCAAATACATTTCACTTTCTTTTTATTGTTTGGTTTGTTTTTTTTAAGCTGGATTTCTTGCTTTGACATTTGTTGATGTGTAATTAAAGCAATTTGCAAAAGTTTTGAAAAAAAGCCATTATATAGAACACAACTGATTTTAGTGTCTTTTTAATGACTTTCTAGTTTAGCAGCACTGCCTAAACTTGAGGGAGTTAAAAAGTAAATCTCTTATTGCAGTAAAATCAAAAAACTATTATATACTTTTGGGTATGTACAAATATTTTTTCCTTTTGCTTTGAGTCATTTTGGTCTTAATAGAATGAGGCTCTCGTTTCAACCTTCAGGGGTGTTCTTGGCATGAAGAGAATCCACGAGGACTAAGGTATATTTTGTAACTACAGTTTCATTTTTTTCCTGTTGTTCATTCACTAGACCCAGTTTGTGCAGGTATATGCTAATTTGTCAATAGCAATATGATCAGCTGTATTTAAAGTAGACCCTTTCCTGAGACAGAATTTACAGGGTAGGTTCATGATGTTGTCTCCTTTTTTCCCCACTCTCAGATGTGTTGCTCATGACAGTTAAGTCCTGTTAGCCTGGAGAGCCCAGGAAGAAACTGAAGTGGAAAAGCAAGCTCAGAACTACGCTCTTTTTTTTTTTTCCAGGCATCAAGTGATAGAAAAGATATACAAGACTCTTTATGGCAAAGTGGATTTGGACATGTCTGTGTAAAATTACAGAACATTGCTTTAGGAATGATATCTTCAAATTGTAAATGAAATATTTTTGCAGTTGTGTCTGGGCCTTGAAGACAATCTTCATAGGGGAGAGACTTTACCATGCTGGGGGAAAGTCTGGAGGCCTCTGTTTGACCTCTGGGTGTATGTTTATACAGCGTTATGGATATTTCACAATGTTATAAACTCTCACAATTAGTTTTTTTAGGTGAGGTTAGCTGCAGTGTCCTTACTTGAGGAGAACAAAATGATTTGTCTTTTCTGGTTGCTTGTACTAGAACTAGGACTAGACTGTGTCCTGGCATAAAGCAGAAGTAGATGAAGAAATTCTGGTCTGTCTAGTGCTGGTTGTTTAAGGATTTAATAATTTAAGTGCATTATGGGGTCACGGCCAAAATATTCAGTACCTCATGGGCTGAAGCCCAAGAAGAACAGTTGTATGTTCTTCAGGCTGCTTAGAGGAAAAAGACATGTCCATCAGTTTATTGGCTTTCATGCCTTTTGGATAGCTGGGGCTGACTGCCTAAGTTAACTTCTAGTAACTTTGAGTTAAGAAGTATTTAAGACATTCTGGGTCCTTCAGGTATTTTCATGTACAGTACCACTTTTGCTTCACAGTTGTTCTAGCATTTCAGTGCTTTTTGAATAGAATATACTCAAATAAGTGATAGGCAGAAATAAGTACCTCTCTTAATCCATTGGATTTTCTTTTTGAAGAATGGTATTTTTTTTTTTTTTGTGAAGTACAGTTGATACTATAATTCAGAGTAGGCACGTACCTTTCTTGATACATCTACAAATCTTTAGTCACACTTTATTTTTTTCTAATTGGCTGAACACTAGCTTAGTTTGGAGGCATGTTGCCTGTACAGACCTCAAAACAAGTTTCAGAAGTGGCCAAGTATAACATTTTATTCTAATGTAATGTTCCTTTGAGAACTTTGCTGCTGTTGTTTAAAAAATGTGAAGGCAAATACTTTTGACTAGTCCTGTGAATTTGAATGCAATACTGCAGCTACACTGTCGTCCACATTCCTTGGTGTGTTTTTGTTGCCATCCCTAATATGTGGACCGTTGTGTAGTGATTTAGGGTTTCGGAACCAAAACCAGATTTTTTGGCTTTGTTTTATCTAAAAATGCCTTAGGTTTCTCTTAAAGAAACTTGAAAATTTTGATACAAGTTTTTTTGGAACAGCTGAATTATGTGAGAGGTTCTTAAAATAACTTTTTATTCTATTACACATGTATCTTGTCTTGAATTATGTTTAATAACCATGTCCCATTAATTTAAAAGGGATAATGTCTGTGATCAGAAGCCCTTTCCAGACAGTCTAACACTGATTCAGGCACTGATTCAGCCCTTCCAAGACTTTTGTTAGTTGAAATTAATTTGTAACTATGAGTGAAATACCAGTGTTCAAACTGAAATATTTTTGTGGGGGGAAAAAAATCCAACCACAAAACAAAACAAAAAAAATCAAAACCTAGAAGGAAACTTAAGAGATCAAAGGTACAATTAAGTAATCCCATGTCAGTTTCTCTCCCTTTATTCCCTCTACTTGGGCATGAGAAGGGCTTGGACATGCTGAGGATTCAGAAGGCCTGATTGGACTACCACACAAGATGACAAATCGCTGGGAATGCTTATTAACCCTTCAGGGTTAACTTGGAATAGGAAGGCGAAGTGGCTGAAGCTATTAGTTTTTTCCTTTCTCAGCTGTAAATTCTGGGTTAAATACCATTCCTGTGATGCCTTTAAACACACACTTGTTAGATGGATTGTTTACTAGAAGTCCCCCCCTTGGTTTGATATGTACCCTCTTGTTCCTTTGTACCATGTTAGTTGTACTCATCCCTTCAAATCAGGGCTCTTTTTATTGCCAGATGGTGCCAGGAGTAGCAGACAGTACCAGGAGCCGCGTGCCAAGAATTACTTGAGTGTAGGTTGTGCTGAAATCATCAGCTCCTGTTATGATCCCCCTCAGTAACGTGCACTCCTTGGAAAAGGTGAATTGCAGGAGAGAGTTTCTAGTTCTTATCTGGCTACTAATCTGCTGATCCCCTGTTGTGCTCTTTGTATGCCCTTTCTTTCTTAAAACAGCAGCAGCTGCTGTCTGCCTATGGCTTGAACTGGTTTATGTGCAGTTGGCGGGTGCATGTCATGTTTTGTGTCAATCCTTGCTGCAGGTTGCAAGCTCTCGGGTTGATGATGCCTTTCTTAGTGGAAAACCTACAGTCATGGAATTTTTTTTTGTATTTCATCTTTGGTTAGGATCTGTAGTAATAGAAATACTTGCAGTATACTGTGAAAGTGCAGAATGGATGTGATTTTTATTCATAGCCATAACTTTGGAAACATGCTTGTATGCCTTCATGCTATGTGTTACTACCTAGGCTTGTTTTTTAAAAGTGGGTTCACTTCCTCTGTGATTTCTTTTAGATATAATAATTTATGTGTAATCTATATCTATTTTTACTTTGATCTTATTATTAACAATTCATAAATACAGATATTTGTCACTGTTAATAAGTAGCAACAGCTTAATTGTCTCATGGTGTTTTCCTACAGAATAAAGAAATGTCTTCAACAAAGGAAGCGTCTCTTGTTCTTTGTTCAGAGAAATCCTTGAAGTGGTTATTTCCACTTACAATTTCAGACTTCCCTAATTTCCAGGAATTCTAGAATGTGTTTCTATTGATAGAAGAAATTTTTTGGTTTGTGTTTATTCTTTTGTGCCTACTGTGACCTCTGAGTAGATTAGAAGTCCCTATTGCCTGGTCTTAAAGCATAGTTAAGTCTGACCCTGACTTATATTGCAGCCTTAGGTTTCAGTGCAAAGACTTCTTTTCTTGAACTATTTATAAAATATACCTTATTAAGGACAAGTATTTGTTACTGTTTTTCAGAAGTCATGACTGTACTTGGTGGGGTTTTTTGTTTTTTTTTTTTGTTTTGTTTTAATTCAAGACTAAGTTGACTCTCTCACTTTTTAAAATAGAGACTAGGAGCCACCCTGGTGGTCTGAGCCCCATTGTTCCAGGCACACTGCAAATCTGAAGCTAAACTTTTTTGATTTCTTTCCCAAAGAACTGACTGCTTTCTTGAGAACTTCATGAGTACTTCCAAGAACACAGTTGATGCATACTGTCCCGTGTGAAAGAAGTGACTGGATTACATAAATTGATATGCCTAGTCTGCCAAAGAGCGAATACCTTCCCTCATTCCTGCTGTCATGTCCATACAGCCTTCATTGGCTGGCAGCAGGGGAGGCTGGAGTTTGGCTCTTGTAGGCCCTGGAAACATGCTGTGTCTGCATTAATATTTCTAAAAAAAATACATGACAAAATATTTTTGAGAGAAAGTTAAATATACTTCTTGTTTGTATACACAGTAACTAATATGGAAGGTATGAGTTATTTAAATTCAAATATATTTGTAGCTTGTGGATGTTTTTAATGGTAATAAAATAACCAAACCCAGCCTCCCCACACTTTCTAAGAAGGCATACCCAGTTTGCATCTGAAGTTCCAAACTCATTGAATGTACATAGTATCAGAGAGGTTTTCAGCCAGAAGATACTACGTTATTTTCTTTCTTCCAGTTAGAAGAAGATGTAACATAGGGAGCTGTGATAATATCAGTCTTAAAAAAAGAAATATCTGCATGCCTAGATGGCAAATGGCGGGATTTGTTACTTAGCATGTTAAGACTTGAGCAGTGCTGCAGAGACTTGGCACGTGGTGCTTTTTGGCATATGGTTTCTACTGCTAATTGAAGTAGAAATGCTTTTGTAAGTAGACCTGTGTGCATGGTTATTTTCACTAGGGTAGCTGAAGTAATAAGTACTGGCCTTGGCTGTAACAATTTTGGAATAGGAGACCAATTTTGGGTCAGTTGTTCTAGTCCCAAAAACTTTTTCCTTTGCGCTTCTCTTGGTGCAAGTGACAGTGACGCTGCTCTCGCTATGATTCCCCTTCCAATTTGCCTTCCATGCTTTTCAGCTCCACATGTTTCTTCCCTTACCTGGCTGCCAATCAGCATGTGCCCCTCATTAGGAATTGTTTTGTTCTGGCTGATTCAGTCTTCAGTCAAGCCACTCCTGAGTACAGCTGAGGGCTTAAAAACTTGTTTGTATTAGCTACCTGAGCTACAAACATAATCAGGTGGGCAAAATATGTGTTTCCCTTTTTTTTTTTTTTAATAAGTTGTATAGTCTCATCTTTATGGGCTCTGCACAGGGTATATATACTAGCCGGGCTTCCCATCACAGGTGTGAAATACTCCTCTGAGAGCTTTGAAGATTTATCTTTTCTTTTTTTGCTCAAGCTTGATGTAGGTGTATAGTACTAATATTCCTGGTGAAACTGACTTGATGGTGCAATCACCAGCAATCTGTTGTTTTGATGCTATTCCTGAGAAATTAGAAGATATTGTAGAAATCTGATGTAAAGAACTTCTTTGAGAAAGAGTTGCCAACTTAATTTTGAAACTTAACCCACTGGATAAATTTAAGATAAATTTGGCTTTTGTCAGGAAGACAAAGTTTTTCTTAGTTTGCTTTAATATTTCGTGTTTTCTAAGTTTAATTGTTAAATACAACATCTTAATAGATGTAGTAAAATATATATCAATAAATGAAGAAGGGTTTTAGTTGTTAAAAAGGAAGTCGTTGTTGACTCCCTGTGTCTCCAAAATGTTCATCATGGACAAGACACCTGGGCCTAAGGTTCTCTGTGATGGAACTTAAGTGCAAAAGATTCCAAAGTTTTCTTTATACTATCTGTCTAATACTAATTAGGATTCTGTTTCTTTATTATTGGGGCAAGAAGTAAAACCAAAATACCATTGTCAAGTTTTCTTTAAAATTACCCACTTTAAAATACATTTTGGGAACAGAGTGGTGGGTAGGATGGCAAGTTGAGGTAGACTGTAGTGAGTTGGAAGTCACTTGGATTTTTATTTTCAACAAAAATGAAGTTGAATATATATTAAAAAATATATATCAAATTCTATACCAAGTAACCTTTACTTTGAGAGTTTTTCCCTTAATATTTAAACATGTTTCATAATGAAAATGCTTTTACGTATTATGTACCAATGGAAAAGTACTAGTGCTGTTTCACTGGGACAAAAATAAGCAAAGTGAAGGCAAAAGGTGAGTCTTTTCAAATCTCTAGCTGAGTCTAGCTCTAAGAATAATATTAAAGCATGGCTAGTTAGGAATGTCTTGTCTTCTGTTTAGACCTCAGACACATTTTTAGACTGTTGGTTGTTCTTCCTCAGATGTTTATGGAAGCAGTTAGATTTTAAGTGGAATCTGAATTCATTTGAACTGGGATTTGGTTAGTGAGGGAATGCACTCTGTTTTCAAAAATAGTTCGTTTTGTTGAATTAATTTTTAGAATTTAAGTCAATATAATGAATGTATTGTATATGGAAACTAATCAAGGAAAACAGGCTTCATAATGTCTTCCATGTTTCTGACAGGTTGTGAAGATGAGAAAAGATGTGAAGAAGGCCAGAGTCCTGACTATTCGCAGACTAACCAGACACATCGGGAAATTAAAGTTGAAAAAGTCAGTTTTAAATATGGTGTTTTTGTTTGTGTGTTTGTAAATCAGGCAGTATGTTTATTGTGTTCCCAAAAAATGGAGAAGTGGCAGAAAAATATACTACACTTAAAATTAAGCACTAAAAGACGTAAATTCTGTTTGAGTTGTTTTTACATCATTTAGATAGACTAGAAATACTAACTAAAAGCAGTTTCATATAGAAGAATTGAGAGGACCTTTTTAACAGGATTTAGTGCACTGGAAGCTAATCTGAATCACCTACAGAACCTTTTACAGCACTTTAAAAAGTGTCACACCTGATCTTTTGGATTATTCTGCTGTTGAACTGGAGTTATGCAATGTTTTCTCACTGCAGTCGTCTTCAAGGTTCTGTAGCAAAAAATATTTTCAATTGGCATAGATATACGGGTCATACTTGATTTTTAACAGTATTAATTAGTGCTTACATAAACAGTTAAAACAATGTTTTGTAGATTGTTTTTAGAGATTACTGGCCCCAAGTAGTTTACAGTGTGTCTTATTTGAGATAGCATGAGATACATCTGTTACTGTGTTCAAAGTGTAGATTGAGCATACTCTTCTCACAATTTTAGCAAGTTGTGCAAAATAAGAAGCAAGCCCAATGAACTTCTATATTTGAATATTACAAATCATAAAATGTATATATGTGTTAATATGCAATATGTAATATATATAAAGTATGTATATATTTTTGAGATACTAGTGTCTCCTATTGTTGATATGAATTGTGGTTTACCATTTTCTAATACAGTAACATTTGTCTTTCATATTGTTCTGGTAAATCCTCAGTGTTTTCTTCTCTTTTCAGAACAGCAAAAGCATTAGGTTATGTTCAGCTCTCTGCTAAAATGTTCATTTGACAACAAGGGAATGTGTTTATGCTCTGTCTTGTGATTTTTTAAATTTTGGTACTTCGTATTAGCCCATAGGGAAATAAAGTGAACAAAGCTCAGATTTTCTTAATAAAGACAGACTTCATTTGCAGGGGCTCAGAAGACTTGAAATTAAAGAACCAAAAGCGAGTTGAGAGATTAATAGAAGAAATCCATGCAATGAAGGTAATACCATGTTTAGATATTTCAATATTAGAGGCAATAATTCTAGTAACTAAAAGCTTTGTCTGTTTTCTTCAACTGTCTTACTGAAACTGAAAGTGTTTTCAGAATCAGCTTGGACATTGCTCTAACACAACTAGAAAATTATGAATATTTGCATCTCTTGCGGTGACAGTTTGAGTCTTAAACTTTCCAGACTAAATATGAATTTGTTTAGTGATATGTGGTGTTCGAAGTTTTTACTGCAACCGTTGAAGGACAGAAATTAAAGTTCTTGTGCTGCTGGGGAGCATGGGAGGCATTTTGTATGTCTGACAGTACAATATCCTCATTGTCTGTTCTCCCAGCTAGAAGTATAATGCTGCTTTTATTTTACTTTCAACTTCAAAGTTCTCTTGCAGCTAAAATTTCAAACTACTATAGACTGGTAATGCTTGAGTTAGACCTTTTTTTATTTTCAGCCTTGGTGTTAGTTGATACAGTTTTCGCATCTTTTATGTTATGACATATCAGAAGATGCTTCAGTAATTTTATGACTTAGTAATGGTTTGTGCTGATCTCTCAATTTGAACTGATAGTACATCAAATTATGTGCTGAAAGAGGAGGTTTGATTCCAGTCATAAGACTGGAGTACATGAGTTGTGCATAGGCTGATTTTAAGATTGCTTTTTTCAGACAATATGGATGGTTTGATTGTTTCCTTGACAACTGTAGTGATTAAATCACACTTACCATTGTGTGCTTTTTTAGGTATTTTTTGTTTGTCTCTTTTCTTTCTTCATCCTTGCACAGATCTTAATCTTCCAAAAAAGGTAATTGGAAAGGCTTCAGTGACTGATTTAGATGGTGCTTTGTGCCAGATTCATCAGGTGGAATTATGGATTTTTAACATAATACTTCCAAGATAAGAGTACTCACAAACTAGTTAGGGGGAAAATGGACAGTACTATATTAACGGGTAAAACACTGCTCAGGCATCATGGAAGTAATATTGAGGCATTCTGCTTTACTGACTTGCCATCAATCTTAAACTTGGCCTTGTGTTTGCTCCTTTTTCTCATGTTTTGTTTGTTTGGGGTTTTTTTAATGGCAAATTTATGTGTCAGTTTCTAGGAGAATTTATCAAGCAATCAAATGGCTGCAGCACCGAGTTCATGTTTTATGGGGCTTCTGTGAGTGCTCTTGAGAGAGTTTCACTGCAAGATTCGTTCTGCATACATTACCAGGAGTCGTTTCTTTTTGTCCACATTGTGCTTTTCCTTCCCGGATTGGCTCATGCCTTAAAGCCTACCTGCATCAGGACTGTGTTGGCCAAGTACATTCAAGCTGTTTCTTCAGTTGGCATGGTTAATGCCAATTGGAGGACTTTTAAGTGGTAACTTTAAGAGTGGTTTTCAGGGGAGGATAGATTTGTGATCTGGAGAGCTGAAGGCAAATTCTGCTTTGAAATAGTTTATAGAAAAGGAGGAGTCTTCACTCCTTCTCAACTTCCTACTTTGAAAACTCTCCCACTTTTTGGGCAGATAGGTGGTAAATGCACTTGATTATCTGAAATTATAAGTTCTGTAAGTTGTCTGTATAACTAAACACAATGCACCATTATATTAGTAGTATAGCAAAAAGGATGGGTTTCTTGGAGTTTTTTAGTCTTTAAACATGAACAAATAGACACGTACTAGCTCTACAGTGTATTTGTTTCTTAGACGGAAGAAAAATTATTGTTTCTTGTGAATCACAACCTAAAAGGCATAGTTGTTTACATATTTTTTCACCACTGTTGATTCCTAGACTAAGAGAGACTTTTAGTGTTGACATAGAAATACTGTTCATTCGGCATGGAAAAGTAAAAAGACAACTTTCACACAAACCAGTAATGTTATTTGAGATTGTGGAAAATGTTATAGTGGTGTAACCTCACTCACAGCAGCCTTTTGACCTAAGTTATTGATCAAAAGGTTCATAAAAAGCTCTTTGCTTAACCCCAATGGGTACTTTAGAATTTTTAGGAAAGAATGGACAGAATACAAGTGGTAAATGGTTGATGAAGTGGCAACTTAGTCTGGATGATACAAGCCTGCTCTATTCTAGCAGTTTCACTGTGTGGATTTCAAACACACATCAGAGGAGATTCAAATCCTTTAAAAACTGATGGCCTGTCTGTGTGCAGGATATAGGAATTGTTCATTTTTCATGTTAAACCAATAAGTCCATGAACTTCTCCTAACATGTTCTTTGTAAGAAAAAATGCCTGTCTTCTCTCATTCTGGATGATTAGTCTTGAGGAACTGCAAACTGCAAAAAAGCAGTTCAGTTCAAAAGACAAAAAAAACAACAAAATAACTGCGCCAGCCCAAGTGGTTTGAAGCCAGAAAGTGGATATTACCTGAGAGGCTAACAGCATGTGCCTTTTCAGGATAAAACATTTATTGAAATGGTTACTTACAACTTCTGGAAATTCTTTAGTGGTTGGAGGCATGAAGGCTTGCTGTAGGTTGAAGAAAAGGCATATTTGAAAAAAAACAGAAAATAGTACAGGGTTTTTTTGGAATTCTTCTTTGTTGCAAAAGACACCTGTTTCTAAACATGTATTTTTCTTCCATCAGTCAAGACAAGACCTAGACTTCCCTTCCCATTATCACATAATCAGCAAAAAAAAAAAAAAAAGTCTTCTTGGGACTTTTGGCACCAAAAAAGTCTGTGTGTAGGTCTTTGTGTATTCTGATGACCTCAGAAGGCATGAGAGGAGGATTCCATTTTACAGGGAATTTGTTTTGAGCTTAGGGAAGAAAGAGTGAAATTCTGGGGTCTTGACACTGTTGCCTGTTTTATTGAAGTTCTTAATGCAATGGCTTGAGTTTCTTTTACTCAGGAAAAAAAATCTAATGGGCTGAAATCCTAATCAGGGAGAATTCTTTGCTTTCTCAAGAATTACGTTTCTGCGTTCAGCTGCCTGTAAACCCACAAACTTTTTGTACTGGTTCATTTACTTGAGGAATATGTTTTTTGGTTAGCACAGTGTTTCAGTATGGCTGCTGCCACTTTGTGAACAGCTGTTATGTTTCATGCAGGCTATAAGCAAAAAGAAAATCAAAACTAAATAAAAGAGTTGCCTGATGTGCTGTCTGCAGCTTAGTGGAACATATGAAAGAGCTACTGTCCTTCTGAATGAGACACAAATATGAACCTTCATTTACAGGATCTTAAGTTCTCTTTCTGCTGTGAATCTTTAGCAATTATAGTCTGATATAATAGGAAAGACAAAATGCTTGCTATTATTTGATAACTCTTGTCATATCACTGGCTCTTGGGGATGCTTTTTTCTTGTCCTCGAGTAGATCCTAAACAGACAGTGCTTACATAATTTCACTGTAAATATACTATTTCCTGGGAGTGGGACAGTAGTAGATGCTTCCTTTTTAGATTAAGTGTTCTGTGTCTACTTTTGTTTTAATATGCTACACACAGTCACACATGCACAGTTCTGCATATACTGGAAACTGTATTAAGAAACCTTTTGTTATTTGAATTTGCAAATAGTATATATTGTTGTATTATTGTTATAATGACATTTAATTTTGTATTCTTTATATTTTCATTGTTAGAACTAGATAATAAAAATAACTTCATTGGCAAATACGATTAAAAATGTCTCAAGCACAACAATCAGAAGTAAACATTGTGAGAAATGAGAGCAGTTAAAAATTCCAGCTACGTGGATGCAGGAACTGGTTTAATTGGTTGCAGGAGTTCTCAAAGCTATTGGAATAATACACTGGTTTTTGAGTTCAGCTTTCATTTTGCCAAAACCATATAAAATATTCATTTAACAATTCATGAAAGATGGGAAAAAAGAACAGTATGATCCTTTCTAGTTCTTCTACTATGATACTGCTTTTTTGAAATGCAAAATTGTTTATACTTACAGGAATTACTTTAGTTGTTTGTCAGACCAGTCAAAATAGATTAATTATCCATGGCAAACTACTTCATACCATATTTAGGAAGCTATTATATTTTTGAAAACTTCTTTGCACAAAAATAGTGGATTGTCTAATAATTTCTTAGCAATGTGTAGATTGTCTCAAATTGTTTGCATTTTTTAGCTGAAATTAGGTCTTAATATAACTTTGTCATTGCTTTATTATGTACTTAGAAGTAGTTTTTTTGCCTTTATCTTACAATGAAAACCTTGGCATTATGGCAGGTGTTGCTGTACCAATATTATGTTTGGAGGATGCCCATTAAGGAAATATAGACAAAAGGCAGTGCTTGCAGGAAAAATGTCTTCCAGTCGTCGGGAATAAACAGCAGTTGTTTACAACCATTGGTAAATGACTTGGAAAGATATGTTCTCTCTTCTGAAGATTGTCACTGGAGGAACAGATAAGTTAATACAATGCGGGTTTTTTAAGCCACAATATTTATCACAGAATAATGAGTTTAGTATGAGAGATACAGGAAAAAATAATGCTTTAAGTTATTTTCTCTCAACTTTATATTTTAGCAAGATATAAACAGAAGTATAGTTGAGTGTGAACTCCAGTATTAATGTTTTGAAAGCCAAATTGTTTTATAAAGGTAGAGCTTCGATCTGAAGGATGTTTTCACACTCTTTGGCCTTGGAAGAGCAAACGTCCAATTTCATCAAAGGAATAGTGATAAGAGTGAGAAGGGGCTTTTACTCAGGACTGTGTTACTGATGATTTTTATAGTAGGCCACCTTAAGGAATTTAATAGGTCTTTCTTTTAGAGTAGTCTTTTTATATGGAATTTTTGTATCCTGAAATACCAGGCTTTTTTGAAAAGCTTCATCATTTTCTTCTACTTGTCATGTGTTTTTTTTGGTTCATGCTTTCATCTTCTGTAGCCTGCATTTCAGCTAACATCTGGCTGCAGAATTGTCTTAAATAAGATTGAGGACTAATACACTTTTCTGTAATTTTGCTTTTTCTTTCTCCTAGCATGTATTTCTAGCAACAGTCTTGCATGTTTTCCTTCATAATAGATAGCAGACTTTCATTTTGATGTTATAGAACCTTTAACCTTTAATGGTTTTTAAAAGAGTAATGGAAAGCTCTTAAACTTTAGTGTAATGAGCTTAGGAACAGTCCTTGATACTTCTCAACGTAAGACGGGGCAGGTCCATCTTTCACAGTGGGGTAGGCCAGATGCCACTGACAGACCCATTTCAGGGGAGGAAGAGGAGATAGAGCTCAAAGTCATTCTGCCATCCTTCAATGGAGCAATTCAGATCCTTGCTTTGGCAAGTGTCTGACTTTTTATCCATGCATGATGCATTTCTCTGCAGTGTTGCAGGAAGCTTGGAGCTTTGAGCAGTGGATAGATCCGTGTGTACATTGCTTGGGTGTACATGTGCAAGAAGTCAGGAGCTGTTAGGTAACACTAAGATTTGCTGCTTGTACTGTCAACAGCACCAGCATACTTTGCCGGTGACACGATGTGGCTCTTCCAGGTAAAGTATGCCCTAGCAAGGAGGATTATTTTTGTTAAACTAACTCTGAATATTCATTGAGCAGCTGTCTCAGATTATGTCAGGGCTGAAGTAGAAAGCTCGGGAAACAGTGTAAAGACCACTTGATGTAATGCAGAAGAAGAAGACCAGACACAAAACGAAAATCCACAAAAGGTGGAAGCAAGAACAGACAGCCTGGGAGGAATGTAGGGACACTGCCTAAATGCGCACAGAGTTAGAAAATACAAAACTCAGATGGATTTTCAGCTAGTGAGGAATGTGAAGCTCTGTAGGAATGGACTCTCCAGGTACACTGGGAGCAGAAGTCAAGCTAAAGCAAAGTAAGAGTCCACAGCTCAGTGTGAAGATGTGGAAAAGGGTGATGTCATGGGTTCACTTGTTCTATAAAACTAAACACAGAATAATTTTCCCTTCTCCCTGCCCCACTGTGTGGGAGGGATGTTTGAATGGGCAGGCTGGTTTTGCCTTGGGTATTTGACTAACACAAAAGAACTGGCCAGTAGATTGACATTCCAGATGATGGCCTTGGGAGGGGCCAGGAGACGCTTTTCTTTGGCTTTTTTTTTTTTTTTTTCCCCTCTCCCAGAGAGGGGGGAAGGAGACACAGTTGGTGGTTGCGGGAACCGAGGGAAGGTGTGTGGTAGAAAAGTGGGGAGGCTGCTTTGTTCTCAGTCTGGCTGCCTGGCTTGCTGGCATGCTGTTTTCTGCCCCCGCCTCGCCCGGGTGGACCTGCTTAGACT
>VXAY01002135.1:0-48567 GCA_013399855.1 Oxyruncus cristatus | reverse complement strand
TCCCTGCCCACCCATCCAGCCCTCAATGCCTGAGTTTGCCTGGGAGGATGTTGGGGAGACACTTTCAAAAGCCTTACTAAAGTCAAGGTAGACAATATCCACTGCTCTCCCCTCATTGTGATCATTCTCTGGAAATAAATACTCTATTGTTACACATTCAGAAGCAAAGCATCTTAATCCCCATTTCTTATGTCCCACCCTTTTGGCTAAAATGTCACATCTCCCTTTTTGACTCAGAGAGGAAAATTTAATAGTGAGATACAAGCATTAACATCCACGTGGATTTTATCCTCTGAGATCATTCTGTGATCTACACCCAATTATTATTTGCGAGGGAGAACAGCACTTCATCTTGTGATTTATACAAGTTGCACAGCCAAAATTTATATTCAGTGCAACTAAACTTTATTAATTTTAAATCAGAATAATATTAGGAAGTGAAGATCCTGCTGAGTATTACGTGATAGAAATAAGAAATTGCTCCTATAGAGGCAATATGAACATACATCCATTCCTTATAGAAGCCTGCATTTCTAAACAGCCACATTTTTGGGGAGAGAGAAGAAATACTTTCATTTATTTAAAAACAACAAAAAACTTTTACAATAATAAGTTTTATATGAGTATTTTCTTTGCCAAGCACCATGTTAGAGGTCAACTGGCTCTGCCTAAAGACAGTCATTTATACTGGGCAGATGAACTATTTTGGTAATTCAGAAAACAGTATAACAAGCTCTCCACCCAAATTCAGTTTTAGGCTGAGTAATGAAAAATTTCAATCAGACAGAGAATTTTTGGGACAGTAAGCCCTGAGACCTGTCAGCAAAGGTCTACATCTCATTTTGACTGTAGCAGAACTCACACTACGTCCTGTGTTATTTTGAGCTGGTAAACTTAATTATGGCAATATTCTCTTTTTTTCTCTATGAAGTGCCACATTTCCATTCTAGAATATGACATGGCAAAGGCTGATTTTTCCTCCTGTCCCCTTCCCCCTGGGCATTACCTTGGTCATAGTAGTGCTTTAATCAGAGAATTTCCTGCTTCCACACACAGCTGAATACCTCTGGGACAGTCGTTGTCATTACAGGCAGGTAACTTTTATTCTGCATGAAAAAAAAAAAGGAAAGAAGTGGGGGTTTTTCCCCTTGGAAGAGCAATCAACCTTGCCCAGGGATGTTATGCTGCCTTCCTGGCTCCACCAAACACTTGGGCTGTTTTCACTGTATGATTTACGTTCCCCATTGGCACCTCACTTGCTCATGGCTTTGCTGTTCATCACCTGGAACCCATCACATTTTCCTCCACAGGGCTGTTCTCTGGACCCCTGTGTGTCACAAATCAAAGACAGTCAGAGTGAAGGATAAAAGTTGACTTTTTTTCTCCCTACAAAATTACAAGTTCCCTTTGTGGGGGTTCAGAACTTCTGTCTTCACAACATGAAATCCCAATGATCAGAACAGGCAGAAATGGTGCCCAGCACAGTCAAATCAAAACCAGGACACAAATAGCTTGGAAAAGTCACAGTTGAGATGCGGGGGTAGAAATCTCCTGACCAAGACTCTCACCCTGACACCTCTGAAAGTCTGCACAACTGAAGTCTCCCTTCTTTTGCCTATGTCTGTCCTATTTTTTAGGTCCTAATAGGCATAAGGAATTCATTCATGAAGTCACCCTCCCCATCTCTTGCCACCATCTCCATGGAAAGGAAAGGAAAAGGAAAAGGAAAAAAAGAAAAAGAACAGAAAAAGAAAAAGAAAAGAAAAAGAAAAGAAAAAGAAAAGAAAAAGAAAAGAAAAAGAAAAGAAAAAGAAAAGAAAAAGAAAAGAAAAAGAAAAGAAAAAGAAAAGAAAAAGAAAAGAAAAAGAAAAGAAAAAGAAAAGAAAAAGAAAAGAAAAAGAAAAGAAAAAGAAAAGAAAAAGAAAAGAAAAAGAAAAGAAAAAGAAAAGAAAAAGAAAAGAAAAAGAAAAGAAAAAGAAAAGAAAAAGAAAAGAAAAAGAAAAGAAAAAGAAAAGAAAAAGAAAAGAAAAAGAAAAGAAAAAGAAAAGAAAAAGAAAAGAAAAAGAAAAGAAAAAGAAAAGAAAAAGAAAAGAAAAAGAAAAGAAAAAGAAAAGAAAAAGAAAAGAAAAAGAAAAGAAAAAGAAAAGAAAAAGAAAAGAAAAAGAAAAGAAAAAGAAAAGAAAAAGAAAAGAAAAAGAAAAGAAAAAGAAAAGAAAAAGAAAAGAAAAAGAAAAGAAAAAGAAAAGAAAAAGAACAGAAAAAGAAAAAGAAAAAAGAATCCCCTAAGAAAACCTTTGTGTTTGCAAATCAATTCCCCTTCCCAGTGTAGGGTGAACCAATCCTCTGATTGCCATTGATGCCCAACGTACATCTCTCCATTTGGTCCGAAATAACCCCTTGGAAATCTAAGGTGCTGCTTAAAAATAGCCACAGTGATAATAAAACCAGTAATATTGAGGATGGGGATCTTTAAAACCACAAACAAATGTTGATTTTACTCTAAAATTAACTTGTGAAGAATGGGAGCGTTTTTGTAATCCTTGTGTTCATTGTTTACTTCCTGTGTTCAACTTTCTGGATGTTATTTCTAAGAGGAAAGAACGAGTCACTGTCTTGTCTTGCATGAACCCTCGGGTGCAGTTATATGGAATCATCTAAGCTGGCACAGACAGGAATTTGGGGGCAGGTGCTTTTCAGGAGACCATGACAAACATCCAGTATTCAACAGCAAAATCTCTATTCTGGGATCAAAGGCAACATGAGAAATAAATATGCTTAAGAAGAGGACAGACGGGCAACAGTTTTGATCGGATAGAGCCCCTGCAAGAGAAAGGCACCCTGACAACCCTCCCAAAAATCTGAGCAAGGGCCAAGAGCGCTCTGTGGCTGCTGAAGGTTTGCCAGGAGAGCCCGTTAACTCAGGAATTTTGTTTCCCTGCAGCCACTGAATGCTCACTTTTTAAAGAAAATCCATATGGTGCTGAAAATTCCCTATGGGGTCTCTATTTCACAGCTCGTTTGGCTTCACCTCCCAGGAGGCCTCGGGAGAATCCAGTGTGATGGAGCTTTTGGGACCACCTCCAGCAGAGAACCAAGTGTGCCAAAGCTTTAGGGACCACCTCCAGCACCAAGTAAGCCCATGAGCTATGGCCAGGCTGGGTTAAAATGGGGGTTTTCAGGAAGGCTGAAAAAGAGAGTAGATGATAGGGAAAGTCCCCTTGGCACAAATGGCTGACCAGTCTATGTCACAAAGTTCATCCAGAGCCCAGACTCCAAACTGCATTTCACCCTGAAACATTAATAGCCAAGGAGGTTTTTGTTACTTATAATTTCTGATTCTTTCTTGGAAAGCTGCAGCTTTGAAGACCTCACAAAGACTCGTGGACTAAGGAGCTCTTTATGCCACCTCAACTTCCAAAAATCATAAATTCTTTGTACCTTGAGCAAAGAGCCAAAAAAAGCACACAGCTATTTCTGCATGCAGAGCCCCTGAATATGCTGTTCCCTTCTTCATCTCTCTGGCCAAAACCCAACCCAGTATGGGTGACCCCGTTGATTTTGCCTTAACAGCAGCCCTGGAATTCCATAGCTGTTGTAACACCCTGCCCCAGCCAACACCTGATGCAACCACAGCTTCAAAGGATGCTCCCGATCCACATCTTGTGTTTCTTCAGTCGCCCAGCACAAAGGTAACACCCCTTTTCCCCTAAATCCGGACGGAAACAGAAGAATTTGGAGGTATTTAGGACCCCATGCTGTTGGAGGCCAGTGAATAAAGACCAGCAGAACTGGTTCAGCAGACTGGAAGCGCAGAATTTAATTTTCCTCACTTCTCTTCACATCCAAAGCAGCAAGCATGAATATCCCACCCAGGCTCAGGGATTACAGGCACCAGCAGCCGATTTCATTGCTTTATGTGTGATATAAAAGGCTTTAGAAGCCTCAGCACTGATTCTAAAACATACCAAAACCCCCGTGCACAGATTACTGAGGCGTTCCTTGTACAAAGGAACTTTATCTGCATTTTAGAACGTGTTTCCCTTGCCCAACACGATCCTGAAATGCTGCAGGACATTAGAGCCACAAACCCCTTTTACAGGGACCTTCTGCACCAACTCATTTGCTGATGTCCCCTGTTAACTGATCTACGCCTGGCCTCAATCTTCTGTTAATGAAGGAGAAGGAAGAGGATGCTTTAACTGCTATTATTAGCTCTTCCTACCTGTCTGAAGAAAACAAAACAAAACAGAGCCTTTAATTCCCCCGGCTTCTCAAGGATACCCTTTTCAAGGCAATCACCCCACTTAAAACATATTCACAATAGGTGAAAAACAATGTGGGGTGCAGTGATTTCTTCCCTTCTGTATCTGCGCTGGGGAAGAGCCTTCAATCCACACTTAAAAATAGAACAGTGTTATAATTCAACCTTTACACTCAGAAAACTGAACTTTAACCCCCGTAACTTTACCTGGAGCGCTGGGACGGCTCCCTGGTTCGAGCTGGGGAAGGATTTTGGCACCAGCTTAGAAATGTTCATGTAAGAGCAGCACCTTGGTTCTGTCCATCACCCTCAGGTGAGGCAGTGGATGCTCTTACATCCTCTACGGGCTACAAACGCTGCCTTTCCTCCAGAATGAGGAGCTTCAGAGCCCCCCAGCCCTGCAGGGCAGGTGAGATGTTCCCTCTGGCGCAGAGGCAGGGCTGTGCCCAGCTCAGGGACCAAGATAACACCAGGGACCTGGACCCGTCCTTTTAAAACACCATTAAAACAAATGCTGCAAGTGCTCCCACACTGCAGAACTTCCACCCCCAAAATGAACGTTGATTTCCTCAGGTCTGTGTTTTCAGAGGAATATTTTTTAAGTCATCACTGAGGAGAAGTGTTTGGGTCAAAGATTTGCCACAAGAAGGCACCCCCAGTATTGGATGACTGTGAAAAGCAGGAACATATGTGATTGCTTGATTGCTTCCCTAGTGGGATAACTTGCTAATTAACCACCACAGGGTAATTGATATGCAGGTAAATGGATTAGGTGCTTAAAGTTCAGCCTGGCTGGGGAGATAAACTGGTTACAGGCACTGGGACAACAGCACAGATTGGGATTTCAGCTGGATTTTACTCTTACATTCATTATGCAGCCTGAATAATTTAGAGAAAGAGTGAATCACTTCCCACCAAATTCAAGACGAATTTTGAAATGGGTAGGAAGGCCTGTCTTTTGAGAGCTAGGGAAAGAGAGAAAAACACCTGCAATATTTTCATGAAATGTTAATTTAGGTTTCCTTCTCTCGACTTCATTCCCAATAAGTTACTAATCCCCTACTTTGATATTTGTCTAATTAAATAAAGGCTTCTGAGGAAATAAGGAACTCTTCCCCGAGCAATCCTTCAGTCTCAAAGAGGGGCATTATCTTTCCATAAAAATAATTTTTACTTGACAGAAAGCCAGTTTTCCCAAATATATTGATATCTACTGCTTATAGGTTACACTGTGAATGACAAACATCAACAATTTTCACCAAGCTGTCTCTTGGTGAACCACTGATTAAACCCAGACTCTGGAATAGGGCTGCCTGGATCTCACTGTCCTGGAGTTTACAAAGTCTTTTCCCTGCTGAAAGCTGCTGAGGGGGAAGAATGCTACTGTTTTCCCCCAGATAATTTCTAAATAACCCCCAGCACCCCCCAGAAAGGAGGATTAGAATTAGGATTATAGAAGGACAAGTACAAAACCCCTACTTTATCCAAGCTGTTTCAATGTTTCCAAGATTTCCATATCCAAATGCAGCAATACACAGATCTAAGTCCCATGATTTCTGTGTCAGGTTGTTCTCCACACTCCCCTCCTGATGCAGCACTGCAAACTCATCCACCTGTGTTTCCCAAGAGCATAGTTTAAATATCAAGGGCTTACTGTTACCTAAACCAACTGCAAATACATTTATGATACAAAACACTTGTTTCTCACTTTTTACTACAGTATTTACGGCTCTTTCACTGATCCTAACTCAATATTTTCATTAGAAAACTTGTTTCCCTGGGATTGTCGGCAGTAGGTGAATTCATTGCCTCCATGATTCCACGGAATTTGTGTTGATTGGTGTCCAGGGTATTTTTGTAGCTAAAGTTGCTTTACAAATAACTCAAAATACAAAAACTTAGAACAAGACAAGAGAAACTGCAAAAATGTGTCTGGGTCACTCATTTCTCTTAAAGAGATCTTTTAAGTCATAGAATCCCAGAATGGTTTGGGTTGGAAGGGACCTTAAAGCTCATCCCATCCCACCCCCTGCCATGGGCAGGGACACCTTCCACCAGCCCAGGTTGCTCCAAGCCCCGTCCAACCTGGCCTTGGACACTTCCAGGGATCCAGGGGCAGCCACAGCTTCTCTGGGTAACCTGGGCCAGGGCCTCACCACCCTCGCAGCCAGCAATTCCTTCCCAATATCCCACCTAACCCTGCCCTCTGGCAGTGGGTAGCCATTCCCTGTGTCCTGTCCCCCCTGGCTCTTGTCAGCAGTTCCTCTCCAGGTTTCTTGTAGGCCCTTCAGGTACTGAAAGGCCACAATAAGTTCACTCCAGAGGAAGTCTCCATCTACCCACTCTGATTTGCAAAGAACTTTTCCCTGTGATACCTGTGAAACTTAATAAACTTCATGGAGTGGCAAGGAAACGAATAAATCAGGGTCAGTTTGCAGAAGCAACTGCACTTAAGAAATATCGCAAAATACCGTTTCTGTGACCCTTCCCCTCTTAGGCAAATGAAACTTCTACTTGATTACATCAAGTAAAAAAAAAAGCCAGAAAAAATAGTCTGTGTTATGTTTCCGTGATCCACTTGGTTCATTTGGAGGAAATCTGGCCCCTCACCAGAAAGCTGCTGGACGAGGATTACCATTCCCTCCCTTTTGGAGGAAGGTGTTCAAGGGCAGGCTCTGTGGTTCGTGCTCAGAGCAGGCAGGGGGGTTGTACCATGGGCACTTCTCTGTGAGCACACCTGCACTCCAGCTTCTCCCTTTCACACCGCTGGACACTGAAAAGAATTTGTACTTCTCCGCTGTCTTTAATATCACCCTTCACTGCCAATAGTTTTCTCCTTTTTTTCACGATTCCAGAAAGGCAGGAGATGGAAATACCTGAGCCTGGGATGTAAATATGATTCTATGAAAAAAGAAATACCAAAGGAGCATTTTATTAATTCCTGCTTTTACCTTCTTATTGAGCTTGCTGAGACAGCACCAGCTACATTTTGAGTCCTAAAGAAAAAAAAAAAATTCTTTCCTTTTCCTCTTTCTTTTCCTCTCTCTTTTCCTTTTCCTCTTTCTTTTCCTCTTTCTTTTCCTTTTCTCTTTCTTTTCTCGCTTTTTCTTTTCTTTTTCTTTTCTTTTTCCCTTTCCTTTTTTCTTTCTTTCCTTCCTTTCCTTTTTTCTTTGTTTCTTCTCCTTCCTTCCTTCCTTCCCTCCGTCCCATCCCTCCCTCTCTCTGTCTTTTTTTTTCTCTCTCTTTTTCTTTCTCTCTTTCTCTTTGTCTTTTTTTCTGTCTTTCCACTATATTGGAGAGTAAACACTAAAGGTCAGTTTACTGCATCTTATGTGTTATTTTTGCTGAGAAAAGGCGAGAAAATCAAACTACCAGGGTGAGGCCTCTTGCAATAGTAGCCAATGCAACTTAAACTTGCTGCTCAGTTTCAATTTCGGACCTAAAGCCTTCTAATGGAGGCTCCTGCAATTCTCCCTGGTAACAAATAGCTGCATTTGTCGAGCTCCAGGAGGCATCACTTGAGGTAATGGATAGATTTCCATTAGGAAAACCCTGACATTATCTGTGTTTTGTCTTCCAAACGACATCCACGGGGCTCAAAAGACTAGCCCACAGTTCCTACCATTTCACTGAGCCAGAAACATGGATCAGCCCTGGTTTTCAATGAAACTCGCTGTAATTAAGTGGGCAGGAGAAAATCATCACTGGCAACCCCCTGGGAAATTCCAAACAGCAGGAGAACCACCAGGTTCCTGGGCATTAGCCGGGTATGAAGGTGTGAAGACGACTGCACTCTTTGTAAACCGAGTTCCTGCCAGAGCCTTCTACCCAAACACCACAAGCTCCCTTAAAATAGCGAATGTGGGAACATTTCCTAAATGTATTCGCAGGTATTTATAAAAGCAAATTCAGTGGAGGTTTGCACGGCGTGTGGCTTCGTACCGGCCATCAAAGAATTGTGAGCTTTGGAATGAGCTGAGTTAGAAAGTTTCCATGAATCACACTAGTCATTTCTGGGAGACAATGTGTGCTGCCACGGGGTTAAATACAAATTGTGATACACAAGTTTTTTTGCCACTTACAAAACTGAAGAGCTGACAAGGAACAGCTGTAAGCCAGAAAGCAAATACAGAAAGCAACTGCTGGGAAATTAGGCAGCACAGGAAACCCACAACAACACGCAACAATTTGACTGGAACACTTATTCCATCCCAAATCAGGCTTTCTGCATATTTCAATATGTAGTACCTACTGATACGCCTCCCCAGAGAATCATTTCCATACGGTAACACCTACAACCAGCGACTCTAAATAAACCATGGCCTGCCTTGTTTGTGCATCGTTTAGTTTCATCTACTTCAGGGACAATTGCAAAAGTAGAGCCAGCCTGCCAGGTGCCAGCCTGCCAGGGAAAATAATTGGCATTGTGCTTGGAGGTGCACGGCGCGTGCGGCGCCGGCTGCTCCATCATGTGCTAACAGGGAAGGCTCACGGCCCGTCAGCTGCCAGGCCTCCAGGTCAGAACATTCCCGTTCCTCCTGAAACAGAAGATCTGGAGTAGCATGCTAAGTGTTACATTTATCATGGTAAGATGTGTTTATTGTGGATTTGTGGTAGGGGTGAGAGAGGCCGACTCTTGGCACAGCTGTTAAAGTTATTCCCTCCTAGAGCTGACAAATGGTTTTAAGCCACAAGGAGAGTTTAAGGAGGGGCAAAGAGATCTGTCTTTGCACATATGTGCATATAAATGCACGTTTTGTACAGGTCGCCCAGACAACTTGCAGCTGCATCATCCCTGGAAGTGTCCAAAGCCAGGCTGGGCAGGGCTTGGAGCAACGTGGGATAGTGGAAGCTGTCCCTGCCCATGGAATGATATGGTCTTTAAGGTCCCTTCCAACCCAAACCACTCCGGGATTCCACGGCAAGAACTGTGCAAAAGTTAAGATAAAGAGTGACTTCATATAAAAAGGAAATCACTCAAATGTTCCCAGTGTTTTAAAGATATCACTGTGGCCTATATTAACACATGCTGCCTGTCACTCTAGTGTTCATAACACTTCCAGGATCCCAAAGCAAACGCCGGAGTGTAAGTAAATAAAAAGTTCTGCTTTTCTTTCCATCGAGACAGCAGCTCACACAGAATCTCTTTTACATTTTGCACTGAGTATTTAAGACTCAACAGCGGCAGAGTCGTAAGAGCAGCGATCAGCAAGCAGGTTGCCTGGTGTTAATTACTGACATCTTCGTGTGCAGTAAAAACCCCCAATGCCTCTGGATTTACTAACAGCTTGCAGGCATCCCATTGCTAAGTATGCAAAGGCAAAGAAGGAGAGAAAATTCAGGAACAGCCTTAGCTAGAAAGCAGAATAGGAGCGATTCAGCTCCAAGGCAGCTGCAGGGTGAAGAGCAGCCAACCCTGGTGCTTAGCTGAGCTATAAATGTGAAGACAAGGAGATGAAGCCCATTTCCCAGAAGGTATTTGAGAAAGACAACAGCTGCCAAATTCCTACGGTTTATCCATTGTTTCTCCAGGTGAAGACCTCACCTTTCCTTTCACGGCAGCCAGTTTCTCTCAGAGCCTTTGGGCAGCATCCACACCCAACGCTTTTGGAAATGCAGCCACATTTCTTTGTCTCCAGACTTGATGACAGCTCTGAGGAACTGCAGCTGGTTGCAAAAAGGACTCACCTTCAAAATAGGAGCTTGGCAACCTGCTCAAACATCTCTGGAGTGACACAGATGCAAAACATTCATCCTCCTTTTCTGTTCTGGCCTTACTTCCTCTGGCTATTCCTTTTGTGCCTCTATTTCTCAACCCACAGGCTCTGTAGGCAGCTTTTCCACCTGGCCTGCCTGCAAAAGGATTTATTAGCTCTCATGCCCTTCTTAAATTGTTCTCCCAACCCTTTCCTGGCACACCTTCCTGTTCAATCTGCCAGGTATTGATCTTTTCCATTTTCTTCTCTTTGACACAGGCCCAGCTTTCTGCAGCCCTCTTGTATTTCTAGAAACTATCAATTCCCTACTTCCAACCAGGGAAGGTTCCTTCTGGATTTTCTCCTGTCTTTTTTGATAGCTAGCATGTTCAGAACATCCCCTATGACACCTTCAAACTGTATCAATGCCATCTTCGGGAATTTAAATTGAGGGTTGTTCCTGACTAAGTTTAAAAAAACAAAAAACAAAAAACAAAAAAACCCAGTTGTTTCATTTTATTAAATTCATAGAATCAGGGAATTGTTAAGGTTGGAAAAGACCTGTAAGATTATCAAGTCTAACTGTCAACCCAGCACAGTGTTCACCACTACACCTTGTCTTCAAGTGCCACATCCACACATTTTTTGAACATTTCCAGGGATGGTGACTCCACCCTGGGCAGCCCCTTCAATGCCTGACAACCAGGAAGAAAACCTGCATTTAGATTATATGTGATGTTTTTAGTGGACTGTACTGGCACTATTGACAAACCTTTCCAAGCCCACACTCTCCAGTCCACTGTTTGTATTCCAGAATATCATGGAGATAAAAAAATTAAGCATTTAGGTCAAGAGGTCAGTAAATTAAAGAGTGTAAGAGACCTCTGTGCATTTAGTGGATGGTTATTTCCTAGTAAGAAATCCACGTTTTTTGATGGACAATGAATGAGCACAAATAAGAAATAAATATGGATTTAAAGCTTCTTTTCCCCCTGCTGTCAGTGGCTTAGGTTTACATAACCAAATTTAAGCAACCAAGACTAAAATCTCAACCAGGGGCCAGGTTTTATGGAGAAGGTCCTCTCATTCTCGGGATCTCCCATTTCTAATGTAGTCCAGGCTCACAGTGTGTTTCCAGTTCTGTTTATCTACAGCTCTTCTTAAGATCCCGGGAATTGGGTGGGAGCTACAACTGCCTGTCTGCCCCAGACTGCCCCAAACACCCTGGGACGTGGTTGAACACACCTGGGGCAGCAGAACACCCTGTAGCTGCTGCTGAACACAAACTCATGGAGCAAAGGCAAGTCCTGCTGTCTCACCCAGCCCCAATCTCTCCCTCCCAGGGCCAAAGGGATGGTTTGGATCTCCAGGTAACAGGACACCCTGCAGGGCAGGGCAGCAATGAGCTCTGAGTTCCCAGGATGAGAGTTCCCCTCACGGTGTGAAGGCAGCAAAAGGTATTTCATGGCCCTGAGTCTCACAGGTTTTGAAAACCAAGACTTACTGGAAGCATGTGCTGCACAGGCCAATTTGCTAAGATCTGAAATTCCCAATCCCAGCTGGCCACGTCCTCTCGCCACGTCTGTTTAGCCCAACTCAACAAGGGTTTGCACTCCACATCTGTTCAGTTCTTGGCCTCCCAGCTGTTCCCTCAGTGAGAGGAACACCCAAAGCTGGTGCTGGCAGAAGCCCAGTTAGGAAAAAGGTAACAACCATCACATCTCATTTTTTCCTAATTATCTAAAATGCTGTATGAAGATAACAAGTTCTCGCCATTATCAGGATCTCAGTGACTAAAAGCAGCAATTTAGAAACTCCACACTCAATTATTTTCTTTTCATGAAGTAGAATTAATGTTAGCAAACTATTTAGATATAGGGGTTTTACAGGTTTTTTTAATTAAAATTATAACATTAAAGTCAAATTACAACACAAAGGCAATTAAGGGAAATAGCTAAAATAATATCAGATCTTCACTGACTGAGAATTTAAATGAGGTATTAATCAGTCAAAGACAATATTGGAAAATAGAATAATGTTGTATCTTATTCATAATGACCAGCACCATCCACGAGAGACAAATCTCAGCACCATTAAAAAAGTCTTTAGAAATTATTTAAAATATTTGAAATGTGCAAAGGCAAAGAATTCTGCCTTTACAATATCTCTAAGCTTACGAAAAGCCTGGGGCCAAGTAATAAGAAATAGTTTTCTAGCTGTTGATACAGACATTTCTGCAGAAAATTCTTCTACTCTAACTTGTACCAAATGGATGGCACTGACAGGGCCCATGAACAGAGCCATTCTCCACCCCAAATCCTTCTTTTATTTTTCCCTTTTCTTTTTCATTCTGTCAGGTAATGCCTTATTCCCTGTAAATCCCACCATTCGGAAAGTTTTTTCATTGCGCTTATAAATCAAAGGTCACCTCAAAACTTAGATAGTTACCTTGTAAACACAAAACTTCAGGTGATTCAAAGACAACAAGGAGTACTCGTGCTGTCGGATATTTGGGGAAACTCTTCTGCTGTTCTGTACTCTCCTGTGAGAGCTTATCAAAGCAGAAAAACCCTTTCGTTTTATGTATTTTTATAACCTTATCCCATTTGCAAGCTGCTAGGACTAATTAACTGCAGAGCTGCTGAAGTGGTGGAGCATTTTGATGCATAGATTTGTCATGTTCTCTGCCAGTTGATAGAGGTAACTCAGATTATATGTTGTGGTTGACAAAAAGTGAATCTTCCTGGCTAAACTGCTCATCAGCTACTCACTGACCTCCCCCAGGGCAACCACGGGTATTTCTTAATCACAGAAAGTGCTGGAATGGCCCAAGATCAGAAGTGTGGCATGGGCAGGAGAGAAATGACAAGCACAGAAAATTTCATAGAGTCAGGAAAGGCGTGTCCTTAAAGAGTCAGGCCAGAGACAAATCACCCACCAAGCAGCACATTAATCCCCATCTCCTGCTCCAGTCTGTGGTGTCACCTGTGAGGATCTTTGAGCAACACACTTTCTCCTCCCAAGCTGATTATATGCATTTCTTTCACACTCTGGCTCCAGCTCATCGCCTCACCCTCCCTGCTAATTGGTTTTCATGCCCAAAACACACCGGCAGAGCCTCTTCTCCTCATCTTATCCCACCACTTGTCATCTCCACGTGTCAAGTGGAGGCAACTAATTCTCATCAATCCACTTCTCGCTTTCCAGCAGCTTCTTTGCTGTTTGACCCCCTTGCAAGGTTCTCCAGAAATATTCTCCACAGACAGCTGTGGCTGCATGTTTTCCCAGTCAGTGTTCCCCAAAAGCTGACCTGAGGTGCCTGTGCTTTGCTGCACCCCTGCAATATGACAACACTGTTCTCTGGGAGTCCAAATGTGTTCTCACAGAATGTCTGACGCTGCCAGGATAACATTCCAGCATTTACTGCCTTATCTCCCCATATGCAGCTCCAAGGCATTGTTACTTTTATCCCTGCACATGTAGCATAAGCTGTGGTTTTCAGTTATTATCCTACCTAGCCTTTATTTTTAATCTGTAGCATTTTTTTGCACATTACTGGATTTACAATGATTAAATCTTCCTACACCAACCATTAGAAACTTGGCCCAAAAGCTCAGCTCATCCACATGATTTTAAACTTGCTCTTACTGTTATTTTCTACTTGTAGCTCTGTCAATTAAATATCAACAGAAAATTTATGCTGCTTTGAAACCAGGCATTCATCAGGTCTTTCAGGCAGAGAGGCAGGCAGAGGCATCCCTGGTGAGAAGGTGTTCCACCACTGTTAAATATGTCCCAGTTTAATCCAAATAAGTCCATCATTTCATTACTATACTCTTTATCTTGCACTGCTTTACAATGGTTCAGGCCTTGATACTTTCCCAAAGGAATTCCTAATCACTGCCACAGCTTTCCCATGGCATCCCACCTGTACAGGCATCAAGCTTTGAGTCACTGCATGGAGTCATTCCCTGCTTTAATCCCAATTTTCTACTGAACAAATCCTCTCATTTTCCAAATTACAACCATCTTACAGATTCTATTGCTAACTACGAGTTCCTTGCCCTGCAACACAAAAGCTAAATTGAAGCCATAGCTTACAGATGCTTGGGGAAGCTTCGGAGTGGGTACATACTGCGTTCCTTTGCACCACCGGCTCTATTAAAACGTGAGAACATCTCCTGTCAGGGGAGAGCTCTGCCCAGCCTTTGCCCAGGGAGAAGAGTAAGAATATGAAATCACACAGTGGTTCCTCCCAGGAATAATCTCCAGCAGCTTGTCAATTAGACTTCCAGAAGCTGAGGTCGTATTCTCACGGTTACTGGCCGGTGACGGATTCTCCCTTCATGACATCAGCCAGGCACTTCCTGAAGTCCAACCGGGAAGGGAGCTCTGCAAAGTAACTACACACATGGAAGGACCTTCTCTGCTTTATTTTGACCCTGGCATCCTATCGTTTAGGTTCACTGTGTGCTCCCCAACTCTTACATTCAGGATTTTATGCTTCTCTGTCATACAGCACTCAGATTTCACTTTTCCAGCCTCTGCCGTTATTCCTTGTAAGCTCTTCCACACTTCTGATCATCTTTGTTGCCCTTTCTCTCCACCTTCTCCAGTAACTCCCTTTGAGTGACGAAATCTGCACCCCATACACATCTGACAATACACTTCCTATTTCAAATTCTGTTCTCTTTCCACTAACCTTAATTTTTAATTTTACTTTCTTGACTGTCAAAGGACGCTCAGTCATAGTTTTTAGCTAAAACAAAAATCCCCACTTTAATCTTTGTGCTATTTCAGGGCAGCAGCACTTCACTGTTTTACCTTCACTGACTACCATGGCATTCACTGTTTCCTCACAGAAATGCCCAGGACTAAAAAGTTCTCCTTCAATCACTATCCGAAAAGATTTAGCATTGACAGCAAGCTTCACACCTCCGAAATTCCCAGATCCTGGACTCCTATCTCCAGCGGCTGCGACCATGGCTTCCCAAGGCTCTCGTCTTACCACTGCAAACAACTTCTGTTCATATCTGACTTTGTTCTTTTTTATTAATTAAAGCACATACACAGCTAAAAGGCAAGTACATTCCAATCCTCTAGCTGTCCTGTACCACTGCCAGGTTGTATTCCCATTATCCCTTGAACATTTGCCTGTTCTCGGTCAAGTAATAGTTCTGCCAGGTTGCATTCGCGTTATCTCTTGAACATCTTCCCTGTTCTTGGTCAAATAGTTCAACCACCTTTCAACACACTGCACTTGCTCTTCAGAACACAAGATGTTTTCCATGTAAAATCCTGCTCCGGCTCCTTTACCCACCGCTGCTTTCTCGATTTCCCTGACTGCTGAGAAAAGCAGGGAGTACCTGACCTTCCTTGGAGCCAGGACTGAGCTCTCAGAATGAATATTCATAGGCTGTGTCTGCCCTACTGACCACTGTGACCCAGAGAACCCTGTTACTGCCTTTGAGCCAGATTTTAATCAACCACTTCAAAATGTTACTTTGTATTTCTGTTTTCTTTTCTGGACTTTTCCCATTTGTCAGGACATCTGTCCGTGCCTCATTCATATGGTTGTCTTCCTTCAAAATTAAACTTCAGAAATCAGAAATCAAACCTGTGATAACTCATTGCCATTACAGTCAATTCAGCCCTTGTATGGGTGTCCTCATCCCCATGCCTCTATGTCCTACTTGCTCTTTCGTTTGTGCTCTTGATTTCAGCCCCTGAAATGTGGTTGAAAACTTCCTTGGAGCAATCCTGGTGTGCGCCCTGAGAGCTCCAAGAGGCCAAACAAAGCTAAAAATCAGATGGTTTTGATAATGTGGTTCAGGCTTTCTATTCCATCTGGTGGTGAACTCCAGGGTCTCTCCTTCGGCTGTGCATTGCTGTCTGCACCAAACCTCCTCACAACCTGGAAACGGGGCTTGCTGTGCTTTCCAGGATGTGTCTCCTCTTTAGAGGAGCTGAGAATAAATCAAACAATCAACTGTCTTCTCTGTCAAATCACAGAATCTTAGAATGGTTTGGGTTGGAGGGGACTTAAAGCTGCATCCTCCACTGTGTATAACCTGCTTCTGAAAGGAAGCCCAAGGGGTTTCTTCAAATCTCGGGTTTTTTGAAAGAAATAGCAAAGTGGCGACATAGACTCTTAACCCCAAGAAAGGCAAAGCATAACCATAACAAGCCAAAAAACTACTATTATGCTCTAAGCAAGGCTGCAGCTGCACTTCTTTTTGATCCAACAACTGACAGCCACAATTAGGGCTGAAAGGAGAAGAACTAGAGAATGTGAGGCAAAGATTGCAGCACAAAAACCAACGCAACGCTAAGAAACATAAAATCCATTAAGACAATAAAGCAGCAGGAAGCCAGTGACGTCTCAGGGCAGACAGGTAATGGGGAGAAAAGGCCTGAGTTTATATTTCTCTTCTACATCTGGAGCGTTTGGGATTAGATTTCCTTCCAGTATCTGAAAGGGCCTACAGGGAGTCTGGAGAGGGACTCTGCATCAGGAACCGCAGTCACAGGACAAGGGGGAATGGGTTCAAACTGAAAGGGGGAAAAATTAGGCTGGATATTGAAAAGAAATTCTTGGCTGTGAGGGTGGGGAGGCCCTGGCCCAGGTTGCCCAGAGAAGCTGTGGCTGCCTCTGGATCCCTGGAAGTGTCCAAGGCCAGGTTGGACAGGGCTTGGAGCAACCTGGGATAGAGGAAGGTGTCCCTGCCCATGGCAGGGGGTGGAACAAGTTCTTTAAGGTCCTTTCCCACACAAACCATTCTGGGATTCTATGACTCCATGAAATATCGTGCTAAGGGAACCCACCAAGGAAATATTAATCTGTTTTTTAATATTTTCAATACTTAGAATTATATGCAGAAGTGTTACAATATGTTGGCATTTTTAAACATGCATTAATGTTTAGTTCAATTCACCAAGTCAGCACAAAGCTGCCAGTCCCGAAAAAGGGAAGTAAGAAAGACTTTCTTGATGCCTCCTTTTCTATAGAGTTCAAGTGATCTAGGTGGATCAAACACTTCTGAAATATTTTTAGAAGCCCTAGATTCTATTATTTACATTATTTTTCCCTTTGTGTGTTAAAGATGATGTGTTAGAACAGTTCCTATCTTTCCTCTCTCTACCTGAATTTCCTTTGCAATGGAAACAAAGACATCCACAAGCTGAAGACTCTGGCACACTGCAGTGACTGGAACTGCCTTAAGTCAGCTGAAAATCACGAGGAGGTGCAAGCATTTACAAAAATACGTATCTGTCAACACCAAACGTGTGATTTTACTTTCGTACAGGGCACCTGTCTCCTAGTTCTCAAATCAGTTGCAGGCTCTCTTGCTTTGATTCCAGCTTCAAAGAGAAATTTGGTATTTGTTCTCGGAGGAAGGAAAACCCTTTATCATGCCTCTTTGATGTTGTAATACATAACCAAAAAAACCCACCCCCGACTTTATAGGGGCAAGATTAAATAATATCATCAGCAGTAATTCACTTACCAAAAGAAAAGAGTTTATCAGCAATGGTGGAACCGGATTGAGCAGGAAAGTGGGTAAGCCTTGGGTTTTATGTAAAGTTAAATATCAAAGAATGCACATAGGGTTTGGTTGTTATGACTTCTGCCATTTCTTCGATCAATATTCAGCTCCAAAATGTGAACCTTACTTAGTGTAGGCCCAAATTTTGGTCTCGGTAAGAGCCAGATGATGTAAAATGAGGCAAGATGTAAATTGGGAGAAGGCTTAACCTAAAGTTTGCAGAGATTCAGCCAGGCTGCCAGGGGAACTTCAGGAGAGCCAGCACAGAGCTCTGCTGCTGGGGTCTAACCCTAATTCCAAGGTGTCCTCAGGTGTTTGACATGGACTATGAAAAGAAAATACTCACAATAATCAACCGGAGAACGTCCCATCAGACCCGGGGAAAGTGGAAATTGGAATTTCTAGTAAGGAATTACTGATCATACTAAATGGCAACATCAAGAAACAATTTTCTTGATTTGAAGTTGTCAAGCTGGCTCCACGTACTCCAAGAAGGGATTTTTGCCAAGACAGATGTTCTCCAGGGGAGAAATACAGAGGTTCTTTCACATCTGTCACAAACAACAGTCTTTGTGGTTCACAGGTGCAAAAACGCATAGGCTGAATACATATTAAATTCTCATGCCAGTGAATTGTGCGGTCCACAGTCACAGTTGCAGTCTTTTGAGTTCTTTATTAAACTGAGGGAGTCAGAAGTTTCCCTCCAAGGAAACTGAATGTATTTCTTATTTGTTAGTAAAACTACAGGCTCTTTTTTTTTTTTTTTTTAAATGCTCATGCACAAAATAAGCTATTTAACTTGTTTAATTGTTTTAATTCTCATCAGGAACTGTAGTGATAGGACAAGGAGTGATGGGTTCAAACTGAAAGAGGGGAAAATTAGGTTACAAATATGTTGGAAATCCTTCCCTGTGAGGGCAGTGAGGCCCTGGCACAGGTTGCCCAGAGAAGCTGTGGCTGCCCCTGGATCCCTGGAAGTGTCCAAGGCCAGGCTGGACGGGGCTTGGAGCAATCTGGGCTGGTGGAAGGTGAATCCCTCCAGCTAAATCCCTCCAACAACCCAAACCCAGGCCTTGATTTGATGACATTCCACAGGCAGACTAAGCCCATGACACTTCAGCTTCCTTCAGGTATTTCTGATTGCTTTAAGAGTCCTCAGATTCCCGCCCCCTCAAAGTATATTCGCATTTAAACTCTTTTGACTTTGCTGGAGAAATCTAAGTTGGGATGGTCATAAGGCCAGGCCCCCAGAGGAGAGCTGAAAACAAGAGGTGGCAAAAGGGACAGAGAAAGGCAAGCTAGCTCAGCATTTTTATACCCAAGAGCCTCTCCCTTGGCTCGTACACCTGTAGTGTCTCTCCTGTTCATACACACTGAGCAGGGACTCTAAATAGCATAACAAAATAATATGGAAAGGGCCACAGTCTCCTCAATGCTCTGAATTTGGCCCATTTGGTTTTAAATCCTCTCCTTAAAAAACACTTTTTGCTATTTCTCTGCTTAAGCTGGAGATTCCAAAAAAGGTCAGTGAAGCAGTATTTTGTATCTCAGCTGCCAAATCACACAGCAAGGGAACTAGATATCTTTTATCTTGGCCCTTGTCTCTCCCACCCCAATCCCGTGATTTGAGACAATCTGCAGCCAATGTTGCTGCTTGCATTTGAACACCACTCCCCTCTGAAGTGTGTTTAGGGAAATGGATACACAGGAAAAGCCTCTTCCTGGTCTCAATCTCCAAACACGTTCTCTTCACAGAATCATAGAATGGTCTGGGTTGGAAGGGACCTCAGAGGGACCTCCACACCCCTGCCATGGGCAGGGATACCTTCCACTAGCCAAGGTTGCTCCAAGCTCCATCCAACCTGGTCTTGGGCAATGCCAGGGATGGGGCAGCCACAGCTTCTCTGGTCAAGCTTCCCAATCTTATCTTACGGCTTATATTTTTCATGTCATATAAGAAAATTACTATGTATCTGCTTTATACCTTGAAACTGCTTAGATTTCTGAACACTACACCTGTTTCTGCCCCATCGTACTTCCAAGTTTGGGTTGCCACCTGTGGATGACCTGGTGTACCTGTGTTCCCCAGGTAATTTTCTTGGTGCAGGACGCCCTAACACTTCTAAGACAACAGACAGAAATGCAGCAGCAGCAGGTGGCTGTGTCCCTGCTGAGCCTCCTGCTCCACCTAACAGCCGTTCCGTGCAATAACGTCAAGAGGGACAAAAAAAGTCCAGCCCCACACTGAAACACCAAGCATCTGCAGCTCAGCCCAGCCTGGATTTCTGCACACTGTCACATTTGAGGCTGACCTGAATGCTGCACCCGAGAAAAAAGACTGCAGAATGAATTGTCCAAGTAAATTATGGATCTGGGAACATCTGTGACATTTTCATCCTAGAGTTGTTACTAACACTGTTTATAATCTAAGATGACTCAGGAGTTTCAGCCCACTGTCCTTCATTCCCTGTCCAGCCCCCTCAGAGCTGCTGCTGGAACAAGGAACAGGAACAAGTGGCAGTCACAGGCAAGGCTCTGAGCTGGGGAGAGACATCAGGGAGCTGCTGCCTTCATCTGAGCCACATGAAGGAGAGACTAAACCAGGGAGCAGGAAAGATGATTTGTGAGAAAATCAGCCTGGCTGAAATTATGCTCCCATTTAGGTAAAAAAAATAAAACTCTCTTCGATTCTAGACAAATCAACTCAGCCAATGTTCAGCTCTGAGAAATTGCTCCAAATAGTTGAGCCCTTGGAGTAGCCTGAGGATTATCTTGGTCTCCATCAAGGTAAACAATCCAGGAGCATTTTTAACCAGCAATCACAGAGAATTGATAGAAAAGCAGACCTTTAAAATGGTAATGGAAGAGAAAGAGGTGATTCTGACATAATCCCATTATATTTCAGCTCCAGCACTGGGAGCCTTTTTAGTTTTGGCTGTACAACTGCTGAGAATCAACAAGAGCCCAGGCTGAGGCCCCAGTACCTGCCCTCGTCTGCACCCACATTTACCACCTAATCCAGGCTCCTGCTCTTCCTGCCTGTCCCAGGGACACCAGTCCTCCCCTTGCCTCCAGGTTTCCTGCCCCGCAGCTGAGATGTGACACACTGCATATTTACCTAATAATTACCACCTCAAGCAGCAATTACAAACCCAAACAAAATCACCCATCAGTGGCCAGCAAGGCCCTGCTGGAGCAGAGCAGCTCAGCTTTCATCCTAAACAAAGACTCAGGAAGGAACCACAGTTCCAAGAGGCCAGGAATTACGGAGAGCTGTAATTTCCTTGATGCATTTTGTTTCAATGCGTAAGTACATACATATATATATATATATATATGTATGAAATGATGGCACTTTCTTTCATAAATAATATATGAGTGTCTGTCCAGAAACTGATAAATGGAAATGCAGATACCACACACCATCCCAAGGGATCTCTTAGTGCCTGTCAAAGTAGGCAGCAATGTCCTTTTTTCTCTTGTAGGG
Organism: Oxyruncus cristatus; assembly: GCA_013399855.1. NCBI lineage: Eukaryota > Metazoa > Chordata > Aves > Passeriformes > Cotingidae > Oxyruncus > Oxyruncus cristatus. The sequence continues at coordinate 27,576 of VXAY01002135.1, read as the reverse complement.
ACCTGCATGGTCAGTACCCATGTGAGAGCAGAAGAACTTCATGAGCTGAGCAATCAGTTAAGAACTGCTTTTAATCTACATCTGTTGTATTTTTTAAGGAGAACATCAGGATTTAAAGTACCCTGTATCACATAAAGGCATGCAGAGAAGAAGCTGTGTAGTAAAGCCATCTGCAGGTATAATTAGTGTTAAGAGCGACAGATTTGTGGGAAACCTATCCTGACTGACACGGTTACCTGAGAAAAATCAGAACAAAATTAGGCCTCTGTTACCTGCAAAAAGCAGTTCTGGTCTGAGAATCAAACAGGCAGCAATTAACAGATAGCAGCCATTTTGTCCTGCCCTGGCTTAAAGCTGATGTGTTACTGGCAGAGTCCTTCAGGTTGATGCTAACATCGATTATCCACCCTTGGAAACCTTGGCTGCATTTGTGCAGCAGTAAAACCCCCAGACACTTCTCACCAAATACTGGGATGGTCACGGTGTGGGTGAAGGCAGCGCAGGAAGCCCAGGCGTGCAAATGGGGCTTGGGGCAATGTAAAGCACTCCCAGAATCTGGGAGCTGGTCATCCCTGGCCCTGTCAGTGCACAGGCAGAGGAGCAGCTGAGAAGCTGAGAGGACAATTCACCAGCCGGGAGCTTCCAACAGCAGCTGCTGAGGAGAAGACCTGGTGTGTGGGAAGACACTGAGGAAAGGAGTCACGGAATCACAGAATCTGTGAGGCTGGAAAAGCCCTCCCAGCCCGTGGATCCCCCCTGTGCCCGATGCCCCCCTTGTCCCCCAGCCCAGAGCACTGAGTGCCACGGCCAGGCCTTCCTTGGGCACCTCCAGGGCTGGGCACTCCAAACCTCCCTGGGCAGCCCCTGCCAAGGCCTCACCACCCTTTCCATGAGAAATTCCTCCTGATGTCAAAGGAAGGGAAATGCTTTTCCCATTCTCCTGAAGGCTGTCCAACTCATGACCACAGACCTCTCTCCTGTATCTACCTGCATCATAAATGTACCCATCTCACCTGTTTCCTACTACTGTTACCTGTAGTTACCTGGGTTAATTCCCCCTGGGTGTTTCCTTACACTATCCTTACACTCATTTCTGTGCCCATAAGCTCCTGTAAGGTGTCCAGTGTTTCCATTCTCCTTCCTGTTTAAATCTCACAGATCTCATTAATTATAAAACATTTTGCTGTGACAACTTCCAGTGGTTTGTTTGTGCTTCAAGACTTTGATAGCAGACAAATTCTTCTGTGATACCCCAAATCCCCAGTCAACTGGAAAATTAAGATGAATGCAAAGCTGCAGATCTATGTAAATTCATTTTTCATCTCCACCATCCCCAGCTAAGTTTCAAAGGCAGTTGACTAATTCTGGATGCCCCAGTGAGCAGAGCCAGGTCTCGTTACTTCCGCGGCTTTACTTGTGTCACCGCACAACTGCAAGAACTGACAACATTTCTGTCTTTTGGGGAGTATAATTTAGAAAAAGGATCACTTTGTGGAAGAATGGCCCAGTGCTGAGATACAATTCGACTAAAGCCCAAACTGCAGAGCCTTTAAAACTATAACTGTCTCTTGAACGGGGAAAATAAATTTATGGACGTACACGGGAGAGACAAATCATGGAGATAAGTATCATATATAAATCTACAGAGGCTACATAATTACTGCATCAGAGATCCATGATAAATCTTATTCTCCTGGTGAGGACAGAGATACTGATCCATCAAGGGTGTCTGTGGAAGAGTGCTGCAGTGCAGGTCAGACATGCACTTCTGAAGTGACTGTCCTCGCTGTCCCCACGTCACAGCACACTGGGGTGCATTGCAGAGAGGTCTGTGAGCACAAAACCTGCATTCCTGGAGGTTAAAATTATGAAATCCAGGAATGGCATGGCTGTTCCAGCTGCTGAGGGCCAGCCCCTTCAGGGAGCAGGTACAGTCTGCGTGAAACCTCTCGTACATGTTGGGTAGAGGTTGGGTCCCCAGCAGGAACTGTTCCAACCTACAGCACACTTCACTCCATCCAAAACATCCCACACTGGGTCCCTGGCTGGTTGTTGACCCCGGAGCAGCCCCTGGGCTCCAGCCAATTTTAATTTACTTCACTTCAAAGATAAAGCACAATGTCTTATAAACCCCTCACAGGAGCTCACTCGGAGGAGTACGGAATCGCTTCCCTCACTAAAACACGAAGCCCAGACATGCTGCCATTTCCCTAATTGGATAAGCATTGGGATTGCAGGCAGCTCTGCTGAATGATGCACATGGCAACTGCCAGAGAATAAAGGGCAAAAGAGCTAAACATGAATTTATATTAATTTCTCAGAGTGATGCCAAGCACCAGGGGCGCAGCAGGGCTTGAAATGAAGCCTTGCCATAATTTAAAGACAACATTTCTATTTTTAGCTGGGTTTCTCCAAGAAACACGGTTCACATAAATCCTACCACACCACTGCCTTTTTGTCCTTCCCCAAAAAATCCTGATAGCAGTATCAAAGCTATTAAGATGCAAAGCACTTCAGGAAAGCAGCAGCCAGATAGAGGAGAGTGATTCCCAAACATCCCTATGAGGGAGATGTGCTGCAGTTACACTTCATGTTCTTTAAACACAAGGAAAGGCCGTGGAAGAGACAGTTGTTCCAACTCTCTGGGAGAGGGAAATGCCTGGCAAGGGACCCCAGAGCCCAGTGAGGAGACACAAACCCGTAAGGACCTCGGAATACCCCCGTTCTTTTATTCAGAGCAAGACTTTCAGGTTCAAAAGCATTTCTACAGTTCATCTGTAAGGATGATCTCTCCCTGAAAATTGTTTTTAACAAGAATTTACTAAAAGGGGGTAAATAGCCACACAACTGATGCCCTGGTAAGTTGGTGCCATAACTCTTATCACCTGTAATAAAGCAGGCAGGCTCTCAGAAAGGAATGTTATATCCTTGCTTTTGTGCTCATAAAAGCTGGAACTGCCAATCCCTATATTAAAACCTGAATTTCTGCCAGTGTAGATATTTTTTCCCCTTTCCAGAGAGTGTGGAAAACAGCTCTAGGAGCATCTCTGCAGTTATTTTAAAGCCAGAGCCAGCCACCAGTGCAACCTCATTTCCCTCGGTCTAACTCCATCTATGAGACCTGTAGAGGGCAGTGGATAAAAGAAAATAAAGCACAAGCAGTAGCAATAACTGTTAAATAAAATTTAAAAAATTGGGATCTCATCTAATTACTCCCTTATACTGAAAAGCTTCCCGGTAATTCTATAGATGAATGGATTACTGCAATGGGATTCTTCCAAGCCCAAATCCTAGGCTCTTTGGCAGATTGCACTGACAGGTTTTACAGCAGTGCTCTTCCCTTGGGATTTATTTTTTTTCAAACAGGAATCACTTCCTTGCACCTCAGCTAAGATGTGCAGCAGGCCCTTGGACTTCCACCGTGCTCCTGTGCAAACAAGACCTCCCCTTCCTCCACGGACGGCCCATTAAACCGAGAAAAAGGGACAAAACAGTCAAACAAAGCTGAGTGTTTACACAATATGCAACAGTATAACATTAGTGTTTAATATCAACTTAGTATCAAACCAGCCAGGACCTAGAGCAGAAAACAGCTTCTTGGATAATTCCTCTTTGGTTTTCAAGCACCCAGAGGATGCAGAATCAGAATCACACTGCTGATAACTTCATTATACATGTGACCATGGCACATACAATGAATTCATTAGTGATGGAATATGTAAAATCTAGGATAAAACTTAAATTAGGCACAGCAGATAAAAGCATTACAGTAGATACAGTACACTCTGCCTTATCTTGCACACAGGAGCGTTAATCAATACAGCACCAGGCCCTGATTACCCAATTTCAGCTGTGCTTTAGTAACTTCTCACAGCTTTGTTGTGCAGGTCTGAAACTGTGTCTGCAATTACCAGGGGCAGAGCTGTCCACACCTCAGTTAATGCCCTGTTTATCCGTGGAATGCAGATTAGATCTGCAAACACATTTAAAAACACCAGGAGCTGAGAAGGCAACAAACCGATGCTTGCAAATTGGTGTGCTAAAACGAGATGCCAGGGGCTCCGAGGGTGTTAAAGGCCCCACGGCCTGGAGCTGCTGGGGTGGGGAGCTGCTCCAGCTCCCCAGTGAACCACTGGTCCTTGCTGCAGGCAACTCCCTCCAAAAAAAACAGAGAGCAGGAGTCAGCAATGCATTACGGTTCTTTCCAGGCTCCTGGGTGACTCACCACTGTTACAAATTGCCACTGCTCCCAGGAAGTCAGACACCGACAATTTACTCTCACCTGCTGCATTTTTTAACCTTGTTTATGATTTTTTTTTTTTCTTGCCCCTGTGATGGTTTCATCCCTTTTCCATCAGTGTTCCCTGTTGTATCAATTCCCTCAGACTTAAAAAGGGCTAGAGAGCTAACAGCTGCTTTGGCAATTCCCATTTGTGACAACACACACTTACATGGGACTCCTGAGCCTTCTTCATACTCCACAGAGTTGCTGCAGCGTCACACAGAGAGAGCCTACAGGAATGAAAAATTGGGACCATATTATTCAGGACAGAACGAAACTCAGTGATTTTTCTACCACCCATTCCATATAGATCTCTATATGTCACGATAAGGCAGGGACAGCAGCCTGTTGTCCTGGAAGAATCTGTTCACTTTGGGTGATGGCACTCTGCCTTTCAGGAGGAGGAAATGCCAAGGCAGAGCAAGAACGCCAGGAGAAGTTCCAAGTGAATGTGAAAGGCAGATGCAAACAAGAATGAAGGGCAAGAATATGGCAAAGGCACAGTGGCATCAGTTGAAGGTTGGACTTGATGACTATGGAGGTCCTTAATGAGTCTCTGATTCTGTGATATCAAGACAAATATCGAGCTCAGAAAGGGTGGCAGTGAAGAAGAAACAGATGTGTGGCAAGGCCTTGCAGTAGCAGCTCTGCATGGAAACAGCCTTGGGCTGATGGAGTATAAATGTGCCATGTGTTCATCAGTCAGTGAGGGTGCCCAGAGCCACATCCACGGAAGAGGGCACTCTTCTTTTTGTTTTTTTTTTTTTTTTTTTTGAGGGGAAAAGCACTGCTAGTGGTACTTTTACTCTTTTAAGCTAGAACAGGTTACACTGCACTCTTCCCACTGGCTGCATCCATTTGGCACGAGGTTGTTCCTCTTTTACCACACAGCCTTTACACTGATCTCTCACTTGCACCCAAGTGCTCCTCACACAGATTAAGTCAAAGTCCAGCTTTCAAACACCTTGAGAAATTCTTACCTCCCAACCACAAAGAGTAAGAAATGGATGAGAGGTTGGATCTCTCCCCTGCTAGTGCCCACTGGGGGAGGAGGGGGTGATTAGAGGCATGGTGAAGAATGACTCCACTGGTGCATCATCTCAAGGACCTGCTCACACCCCAAAACGTCCTCAGGTGTGAGCCAGTAACTCCCTGGCCCAGGCAGAGAGGCCTCAACTGAAACAAAGCACCTGGCCAGGCAGAATGACAGAATCCTCTACAAGCAGGTTAAGGACAGCAGCTGAGACAACCCCAACCTTCCTGTCCCTCCCACTGGAAAATAACCACTGAATTGAATATAAACTAAGAGAAGCTGGATTCTTTAAAAAACTGTTTGCTTATGGTTTGCTCCTCAGGAAGTAATCCAAAAGCTGTGCTGAAACTCCCTCCAGCATTCATACAACAGAGGTTTGCATTTTAGCCAAAGAAATCAATATGAAAAGATACATCTCAAACAGAGACACAACTTTGTGCAAAGCCACAAATCCTGATGCAGTGATGGCTGTGCATTATCAGTGTAGGCATTTGCTCTGTTAGCCAAGGTGAGTGGATGCTGACTTACAATTTCTACCTGTTCATAAAAATAATTCCTTTAAATTGTGCGAGATCAGGATGAAAACTGTGACGAACAGGAAGCAAAACCTCAGAGGTATTGGCTCCACTTTATGGCCTTTCTTCATCATATGGTTATGCAGAAAAATTGGTAAAACAAATACCACAGCAATAGAATTTCTCAGCAACAGGAAACAATTTGTCTCCTCAGCCCACTGTCAAATTTGGAAGGCTTTTGTGAATGTGCTGTTAGTATACAGACAGGGGGGTAAGTCACTCAAAAATACACACATTTAATCCAAGGATTTCTAAGAACATTCCAAAATCTATTTTCATTCTCTCATTAGCAAGTACACTGAGAAGCTTCTGGCAAGCAGAACCGTTATGCTCATTAAAAACAGAAATAAAAAACTGGAATATACACACTGTCTTAATGGGAACAGGGAAAGGTTTCAGTCCCCACCATCAGCATTGCCCTCTTCAAACTTTAATTGGAGCAAAATGAACTTGAGTCTTCACACTTAGTGATTTAGAGGTGAAAGCAAAATCCCTGGATGTTTGTATTCAAAATTGCAGGGGTACCTATTTTAAGTCTTTGGAGAAACTTTGGTGTATCCACCATTTGAGATGTGCTACACTGCCCTCGGGCAACTCATCCACCACTTGAACTGTCAATGCATCCAAATATCTATTACAAACACTCCCTGTTGTGATTTCAACCCATTGACTTTACGCCATGCATCATGGATAGAAGGAACAGAATTATAGAATTACAGAATCATTAAGGTTGGAAAAGACCTTTAAGATCATCAGGTCAACCCAGCACCACCAGCATGTTCACCACTAAACCGTGTCCTCGAGTGCCACATCCACATGGTTTTTTTGGCTTTAAAGTCACTGTTCTCCTAGTGAAAACTGTTTTAAAACTTGCCTTCTTTCCTTTTCACACTAAATATCAATTTGTCCTTGGAAGGTATATTTTCTAGACCTCTGGTTATCTTCCTGGCTTCCCACAACTTCCCAAGATGCAGAGCTCAGAGCACGAACCAGATCCCAACTCCACTGCTACACACATCGGGACTACGTCTGCCTTTTTTTTTTCCCCCATCACAATGGCACTTTTGATTCATATTCAGCTTTTCCCCTGTCCTTTCCCCCTCCTTTCTCTTCCAACATAATCCTTATCTGTTCCTCAATTTTTATTTGCTTTAAGGGTTGGATTCTTACTGAACAACATCCTTATTTTTTTTTCCCTCAGAAGAAAAGCAAGGGAATTTGATCATTGCCTGACTCTGGACTCACTCTGGCTGAATTCACCCTGGTTTCAGACAGAAATGGAGTTTCCCATCTCTCTCCAAACTGGCACTGGGACTGGCTCAATGTCTTTAAGAAGCTGCCTGTGCTGTGAAGTGGCTCTTAGGAGCTTTAAGGGTGCTGAGGTGTCTTTAAACCAATTCTGCTCAAGGGGATTTTTTTCTTTTTGAGTGCTCATTCTTAGTCTATTTTTCTTCAACTACAAAACAAAGGATAATTAAGAGAAAATATCATCATAAATCAACATAAAAAAAAAGACAGAACAAACCTGGTACCGAAATGAAAGCATGTCATGGTCTAAAGCTACAATAATTTAACCCAGTTGCATTCAGATTTCTGTTCTTATTTTGTCATAAAATGTTGGATTTTTTCCTGAGGCAGAAACCGCGGCGCACACAGTTGTAGTTTCCCACGACTCCACCACAAGCAGCTCCTTCTGCCCTTCCCAGGCATGGGAGAGGCAGCTGGCTTTCAAATCTTCCCAAAGCAGCAGGACATTCACCTGAGACCACCTGGATAAGGGCAAGAGAGCCCAACCCTGCTGTTGCACTTCTCAGGATAAAACAATGCCACTGACCAAAATTTACACCTGTGTGTGAAAAAGGGAGGCAGAAATATAAATTGCACTCACACTGGAACTATTATTCAATAGGAGAGTAGAATCATTACGGTTGGAAAAGACCTCCAAGATCATAAATTCCAACCTTGGACCAAATACTACCGTGGCCACTAAACCATATTGTGAAGTGTCACATCCACTCGTTCTCTGAACACCTTGATTTAGGTGAAACTGAGAAAATTTAAGCATACAACTGTAAATGAATTTATTTCAAACCCTATTCTAAGAGAGCTGATCTGCTTTCCTTCTCAATGTCTCCCCCTTTCACCATCCAAATTATCTTCCTTAGGTCCTGTCAGAGGTCCTGCTGAAGCTGTGACAGGGAAATAAAGGACAATCAGGAAGAAGGCAAAGAGGCAAGAAGGGTCAAGTTGATGACAGAAGCATTGGTGGCTCCAAAAAAAAGAGCCACCAATTCCTATCCCAGAGAGGCTGATGGGTGAGACCACTCTTATCCCAAAGAGGTTTTATACCGTTCAACTGAGGAGTGATCCTACCTTTCTTCATCCCAATTGTGTAAGAAAAGACTTACCCTCACTGCAGATCAGTCATATCTAATCAGACAAAATTAAACTATCACAGCAGAGCCTTCCAATAGGGCTGGCAGAAGCGTGGAAAATACAATTTTCCCATCACTCTTTGTCACCTTTCAACAGCAGTGATGTCTTTATCTATTGTATTTTTCCAAGGCGTATCTGTTCATGTTTTGGTTTTGTCTCATTCACCTTTTAACATTTCTAAAGCTCCTGAGACACCTGAGAGGAGAAAGGGGAGAGGGGCACGTTGAATGAGATGTTACGTTAAGGACATGTACATTCAGTTTGCCCCTGTGTTGGAATGGTGGCTGCCACGTGTTTCTTCAGGAAAATAAACCAACAAAACAACAAAAACAAAAAAGGGGAGAAACTGCAGATTTTCCTTCGTGTATCATTTTTTTCTCTATAAAACAAATCCCCAGGAGGAATCCTGGTTCCAATCCTAGAGGAAGGCATACAGTGGAGTTTGAACCAGCTGCTTACACCGTCCAGCAGTTGCTTAAAGTCGTAGGTTTGCTTAAATTCTTTCGTGTCAGAGTTTCCCACTGGAATCACAATCTGGACTGTGGAAATGCCCTTGCCATGATTAGGTGCAAGGTGGCTCAGGAGATGCTCTGACATCACGAATGCAAAGAGCATGGACAACTAGATTGGATGCTTTCAGGGCTTGAGCAGTTTTGCACCTCTCTGAAGCTGGCAGAGAGGAGTCACCCTGTGGGTTTATACTCTATGATCCTTAGAAACCCCAAGGTATCTGAACTTACTTTTACTTGACCAGTACTTGGTATCTGTTGGGTCTGTAACCCCATCTAACCTAAAGAGAAGAAATGTTCTGATTACACTATTAACATCTAAAGTGTAAGATTTTGAGGAATTTCCATGCAGCTGGGAGTTGAATTATTACAGTTTCATTTTACTTACAAATTTACAAATATCAATATTAACTAATTCCACTTCAGCCCATTAGCTCTTTGTCTCTTGGTCAATCCTTCAGCTTATTCTTAAAAGTTTATCCTTAAAACATTTTCATCATCACCTCTGGCCATCAGTTGTGTTTATTTACTTATTCAGAGACAGAGGAGAAGCTCTTTTCCTCACTGCACAGACACTCTCAGTAGATTTTAGTGCCCTTTGAGAAATCTTGCTTTGATCCTGAGAGTAACTGCAAAAAGCAGACTGGGAATCTTCATTAAATAATTGCCTAACTCTCGGCATATGTTTGGACCCTCGACTCTTCATCTACATGATCGTGAAATGAAATTTTTAAACTTTCCCACTAGAAATAAGCTACTACATTAAATACAGCATCACCCACTGGAACATGAATAGCACATTTAAGTAAAAATATGCTGAGGTGAAAAAACAGTAATTTTGTTTTCCGATTTTCCTTAGAGTAAAATAAAATTATCGCAAGCAAATTCCTGAGCAAACTGTGGCACTCTGTGATACAGTTTAATGGACACGGTGGTACTCCATCAGAGGCTGGACTGGGTGACCTTGGAGGTCTTTTCCAACCTTAATGGTTCTACGACTTGCAGCTCTGTGATTGCTGCACCCTCTGACTCACCTCAAGGCAGTGTAGTGCCAGACAGAGCAGTTTGTGTTAGCAAAGGAACACATAGAACAGGAAAAAAACTTGGACAGAGAAAGCAAGGAAGCAGCAGCTTCAGGGGCCTTGATGGAGTTGGCTTAGCAAAAGCACAATGAAGGTATATTTTCTGTCAGCCCACCAAGGTTTTGTGGGTCGTTGTTCTTATCTTCCTGTAATCTCAGTATAATTGAGCTCTGCTTGTGTCTAAAGGCTGCATGTTGGGCTCCCTCCACGCAGAGCTGGACAGGAAGAAACTCTCACTCTGTAGCACCGTTTTCTGCACCAAGGAGGCTTCACCAAATACAACAGAATGGAAGAGTTAAGGCTGGAAAAGACCTTTAAGACCATCGAATCCAACCAGCAACCAGCACCACCACCGAGCTCACCGCTAAACCATGTCCTCAAGTTCCACCTCCACGTGTGTTTTGAACGCTTCCAGGGATGGAGACTCCACCACTGCCCTTGGGCAGCCCCTTGCAGTGCTCGGCAGCCCTTTCCAAACTGCTGCACGCTGCAAGGATGAAGCTTTCAGCTCTAGTCCAAAAAGCTGAGCATGAGAAGGCAGGTGAGCACTGTCCCCACACACCAGGGGGGCTGAGGAAGGGAGTCTCTCCATGTTTTAGGGCAATTAATTGCTGCATATACCAAAACCAACTTCGGGCAAAGCGTTCAGGGCAGCAACCCTTAAAACCAAAGTGAAGTAATGCAGCACTTCAGCTTGCTTCAAGGCCGGGTTTTCCACAGAAAGTATTGGTAATATCAAAGAATCACTGAATGGTTTGAGTTGGAAGGGACCTTAAAGCTCATCCCATCCCACCCCCTGCCATGGGCAGGGACACCTTCCACCAGCCCAGGTTGCTCCAAGCCCCGTCCAACCTGGCCTTGGACACTTCCAGGGATCCAGGGGCAGCCACAGCTTCTCTGGGCAACCTGGGCCAGGGCCTCCCTACCTTCCCAGGGAAAAATTCCTTCCCAATATCCCACCTAACCCTGCCCTCTGGCAGTGGGAAGCCATTCCCCCTTATCCTGTCCCTCCCTTGGAAATAGTCTCTCTCCATCTTTCCTCTTGGCCCCTTCAGGCCCTGCAAGGCCACAATTGGGTCACCCCAAAGCTTCTCCTCTCCAGGCTGAACAATCCCAGCTCTCCCAGCCTTTCCTCCCAGCAGAGCTGCTCCAGCCCTCTGATCCTCTTGGGGCCTCCTCTGGCCTTGCTCCAAAATGACCTCTGAAAATCAGTTTTCTCATTACTTTTTACGAGATGGCACCGCAGCAGCTCTACCCCCACTGTCTGGGGATGGCACGGACATGGACTCTCCTTTGTTCCCCAGTTCCAAAGCCATGCTGCTGACGACTCTGGAAAGTGAAACAGGGTTGTGAAGGGGGGATTGAGACACTGCAAATCTAGGGACCTCCAAGGAAGTATCTCTTATTTTAAGCTGGACTTGACTGCAGAGGTCACACGTTTCTCTGGAGGACAGGAACGACACACCCGGTGTATTAGTCAGGAACTGAATTACTGCTCTCCAAGCCTGGCATTTGACTTGGCTGTCAAGTGCATAACATCTAATAAAAGGCAGTGGGTTGTTACACTCTGCTGACTCGCAGGTCTCAGAGGCTGAAGGAGATGGTGTTGGCTTTGCCAATAATTTTGAAGTAGATGAATATACATGTATTCTGTAAGGCTCTTTTTCTACAAACTTAATAACAAGTTCCAGGGTTGAGGTGAGAACAGGGGACAGACTGGATAAATAAAAGCATGGGAACGTCCCAGGAGGGACTCATTTGTATCTAGCAAAGGTACTGTGGGCCACTTTTCTGTCAGGAATGGGAGTTTCAAGACAAGGGCCAGTAAATAATGGATCAGTCCTGGTAAAAGTTCCAGGTTACCTTTGGAATTAATTTAGAGTGTGATCTCCTCAATACCTGTCTTACAGAAGGACATGCAAGTGGCCTTGCCAGGACCTGGCATCACTCACTCTGTGGAGGGACAAAGCCCCAAACACTCCCCAAATAACATGAAACCAAGACAACGCTCTGCTTAAGAACATCTACCAAGAGAATACCAGGAATGTGTTTTGCGAGCCCTCTCCATAGGAGGATTAAAAGTTTGCAGTCATCATGAAGAATTCAGAAAGTCTTACGCAGCCAGTATGACCTTAAACACTCATGTTTAATGAAACACTGAATTAGTCACTGGTCCTTGAGCGTCAGAAGCACAGAATAAGCTGGGAAGCCTCTAAATAAACAGCAGTGGTGAGTTCAACAACTTGCCCATACCTCCGAAAAGAAGATCTATGAGTGGGAAGATAGAGAATAATAAAGTACAAGTTTGTTCAGTAGGGCCAGATTGCCAAAATCCAGCTTCTTCATACAGGGAGCAGAGGGGCAGTTCTGATCTCTGCCCTCTGTGAGCAGNGAAGATAGAGAATAATAAAGTACATATAGGGAGCAGAGGGGCAGTTCTGATCTCTGCCCTCTGTGAGCAGCAACAGGACCCAGGGAAGGGCTGGAGCTGTGCCAGGGCAGGGTCAGGTTGGATCTCAGGACAAGGTTCTTCCCCCAGAGGCTGGTTGGGCACTGACCAGGCTCCCCAGGGCAGTGGGCACAGCCCCAAGGCTGCCAGAGCTCCAGGAGGGTTTGGACTCCCCTCCTCATCTCCACCTCATACAAGGCTTTGCTACTTTCCTGTAGGGTTTGTGCCCACGTGCAGAAACTCCTTACAGAGTTCTTTGGATCCTCACCTGCCCTGCCTGAGGTTAAAACCACCACTGCATTGAAGCCATGACAGGTGTGCTCCAGTGAGCCTGCCTGTGCCCAGCCAAAATTCCTGAAGATTTGTGGAAGACTAGGAAGGAGCTTTGGCTAAACAAAGAACTGGTTGTTGCTGTGGCCAGAGCAAACCAGTGACCTTCCTGGTGACCAGAAACGCTGACGGAAGTTACAGGGTCTTCAAAGGAAGAGAGAAACCTCCAAAACTTCGTTTTTCTCAGTTCTCTGCATCAGAGGCTTGCACATCTTGATTAGAATTCAAGATGACTCATATTCCACAGCCTGCTTCTAATCCCTAAAATACTATCACCATGGATAGTTGCTTGCAAAGATGCTTTAAGGCATAGTGGGCAAAATCCCTGATAGGCATTTTTTTCCCCTTTAATCAATTAAATTTTAACTCTCTCCCTTTCCAGACCTCCACGCTGACACATAATAGCAGCCCCCATTTAAACTATGCATTGATGGTGGGTTTCTGTGACCTACTGTGCATTATATTATATTAAACTGAGAAAAAGTGGACTCTTATCGCAACGATTGGAACTGTTTTTCCTTCCATGTCGATTTACATCCAAATAACCAACTTATCAACCTTGCAAATGTCAACCTGCACCGAGGCAGGGAGCTGCGAAGCTCTTAAGCAGACACTCTCCTTGGGACTGAAAGGTCAGTGTGCATGTTATTTATTCTTACCATGGAAATACTTTACTCCTAAGTCAGGGAGGACTTTTACACTATTCACAGAAATAATAATGGCAGATTTTAACCAAGAAAAGTCTGGCCTCAGTTTGAATCAAATAAACACTTTCAAAAGGGTTCATTTTCTGAACTCGCAGACAGAACTATATACAGGGAATAAAGTCAGGAGTGTAAGAGCATCTTACTCCTGGGAGGGTTCATTTCTTCAGGCAGGAAGCCCAGATTTGGCTGCCACTCCTCTTGGGGAAGTCAGAACTGCAAAATCCTCTCTGACTTCCATGCAGGAATTTCTCTTACTGGCACCCTCATTTGACCAGTTTACAATGCCCTTAAAAACGACCTGTCCTGGTCTTGGCTGGGATAGAGTTAAACCACAGGTACTTTCCTTAATATTTCTCTGTCTCACTTCTCTCCTTGCAAACCCCAGTAATGACTAGTTTTACCATTAAGTGGCATTATGGCAAAGGCAACCATAAAATGGAGATTGGGTTTACCCATCTGCAAAACTACCCAGCACAAGCAGGAAGAAAGATCTGGGTTATCAGAGAAGCTTTATATTAGCTCAGATATTGAAAAGAACCTGAACAACACTGATGGAGGGCTAATGACAGCAGGGGGCTTCCAGTTTGACTATTCCAATCAGACCTGCTGTTGCTTGACTGAGAGAATCTGTAAACTGGATTAGCTCCAAATGATGATCCTATTCATGTGCAAAAGCATGTGCTTGGAGCATAACTACTGGTGTAGGTAAAGGAGGGGGAAATGCATAAATAAGATATGTGGCCTATTAGCAAACACATAATATCGTGTGTAAGAATATCAACTGTTTAAGAAGAGATGTCTAATAAACTGTAATTGCTGCTGCTGCTGGCTGGCTCCCACCATGATGCTGTTTGATTAACAGTGTAACCAATAATTTGTTCCTTATGGCATTGTTTTAGTACAGAGAATGTAGATCACTGTGAAAATAAGGTAAATCTGTGTTTGTAGAAATAAGCCTCCAGGGTTAGTTGGAGAGACAGATGCAGTAAGAAAACAGCACTGCACTAACACAACATTTTTAATGTGCAAGTACCACTGCTTTGAGAGAAACAACAGCAGTGCAGCCACTGCAGCAAAATTAATAAAAATAATCCCAGTTTCTGAAGAATAAAGTCATTATTGTTGTAACGAAGGACAGTCTTGCCCTTAAGCTTTCTTGAATGTACCAGTCTGGCTACTAACACACGAAGATGGGCAGCACAAGAGAGGTCACGGAATCACAGAATCAAATTAATGTTGGAGAGGACCTTAAAGATCATCAAGTCCAACCGACAAGCACGACCACCATGTTCACCACTAAACCTTGTCCTCAAGTGCCACATCCACAGGCTTTTTAAACACTTGCAGAGATGGTGATTCCACCATGGCCCTGGGCAGCCTGTGCCAAAGCTTTATAGCCCTTGCTGTGATAACTTTTTTTCCCCCTGATGTCCCCCCTGCCCCTGCCCTGGCCCAGCTGGAGGCCGTTCCCTCTCCTCCTGTCCCTGTTCCCTGGGAGCAGAGCCCGACCCCCCCCGGCTCCCCCCTCCTGTCAGGGAGTTGCAGAGCCAGAAGGTCCCCCCTGAGCCTCCTTTGCTCCAGGCTGAGCCCCCCCAGCTCCCTCAGCCCCTCCTGCTGCTCCAGCCCCTTCCCAGCTCCGTTCCCTTCCCTGCACACGCTCCAGCCCCTCCGGGTCTCTCCTGTGGAGGGCCCAGACCTGGGCACAGCCCTCGAGGTCCCTCAGCGGTGCCAGGACAGGGGACAATCAGTGCCCTGGGGCTGTGACACACCGTGGCTGGCACAGCCCAGGGGCCCTTGGCCAAACCAATCCAGTCCAACCCAACCCAACCCAACCCAAACCTGGCCAGCCACCTGCCACTCCTATCCCGTACTTTGCTACAGCATTCCCCATAAAAGAGCCACCTAGTGGCACAGAGTGTGGTGGCAAAACTGATTCCCAGAACACCCAAATCGCCAGATACCAGAGAACAAAAGGGCAGAGCCCTTTATTAAATCAAATCAGTCCGATTATCCATGGTGGGTTTTATCACAGCAACATAGAAACCTTTTTTTTTTAAACAGCCAGACAAAATCACTAGATACAAGGTTTCACTAAGGAGCTCCACGCTGTTTAAAGTAACTTCTTCCCACTGATTTTTAGCACATGGAAATGAGAAGTCTTCTAATGCTAATTAACGTGAAGCCTTTAATTTATGACATACTTTTTCCAGCAACTTCCCTCTTGCATCAAGCCCCTATCTGAATGTTTATCAGTAAGCATTTATTTAATAACATGGATTTCTAAATTGGTTCCTCTAATGTCAGTGCTTTACCTCTGGAATAATATGTGAACTGAAACCCAACATATACAGACATTTTCTTGGTACTGTGTAACACGCAGCTGTGATGCAAAAAAGCAAGTCAGGTGTTAAGGGAATGGAAAATAGTAGAGAAATCATAGAATCACTAAAACCATAAAACCATCCTGTTCCAACCCCCTGCCATTGGGGGTTGATCATACACTAAATCCAGTTGCTCCAAGCCCCGTCCAACCTGGCCTTGGACACTTCCAGGGATCCAGGGGCAGCCACAGCTTCTCTGGGCAACCTGGGCCAGGGACTCCCCACCCTCACAGGGAACAATTTTTTTCTAATATCCAATCTAAATCTCTCCTCTTTCACTTTAAAACCATTCCCCCTTGTCCTGACACTCTCTGCCCATATGAAAAGTCCTTCTCCCTCCATTTTGTAAGTCCTCTTTAGGAACTGAAGGGGTTCTAAGGTCTCCTCAATGCTTCTCCTCTCCAGGNGCCTCCTCTGGCCTCTCTCCAGCAGCTCCATGGCCTTGCTGTGCTGTTCCCAGGGCTGGAGCAGCTCTGCAGGGGGGTCTCCCCTGAGGGGCAGAGGGGCAGAATCCCCCCCTGCCCTGCTGCCCCCGCTGGGGGATCAGCCCAGGGCACGGGGGGTTTCTGGGCCGGGGCAGGTCCAGCCTCTGCCCCACCAGCACCCCCAGGGCCTTCTGCCCAGGGCTGCTCCATCTGCTCCTCCCCAGCCTGGATTGATCCCAAGGCTTGTCCTGACCCAGGGGCAGCACCAGCCCTTGGCCTTGTTAAACCTCCTGAGATTCCCAGGGGCCACAGCTCGAGCTTGTCCAGGTCCCCCTGGATGGCCCCGTCCCTCAGGGGTGTCACTGCACCCCCAGCTCGGTGTCACCTGCAAACCTGCTGAGGGGACACTTGATTTCACATGGATGTCACATGGAAGGGGCTACAGGACTAGATTTAAAGCTCATGGTGGCAATGAGCCTGACCCAGCTCTGAAATCAAGAGGATAGCTCTGAAGATAACATGGTAAGAGATATTTAGACCATTTTTCTCCTACTGGAATATTTTTTAATTTCTTCATGGAAGCCATCTGATTTGGTTTTTTTGTGTTTTTTTGGCAGAGGTTGGGGTTTGAAGTGCTCCACAAAGACTGCGAAAGCAAGGGCAGCTGTATTTGCCAGGAAACCCACGATTTTATCTATCTTCACACAAGGTTTCTGCTCCTCAGTGTCCACTATTTCTCTTCTTATGGCAGGCCAGCAGTGCCACACTGAGCTTCACCATTTCCTTCTCACAGTTGTTCTCTAGTTCACAATCAGCACAATTACATCAACTCCTGCTGCCGGTGTGGGGTTTCTTTCTAAGTGAACACTCTCTTGGTTGTTGCTTGGACATTAAAAATCTCCTGAGTTTCGTGGCTGGTTTCTTAAAGTGAACAATCCCTAAACTCCTTTGATGTGTGACTTGGCACAGCCCTTGCCCTCTGCTGCTGCTGGGGATAGCTGTGACTTGCTGGGACACTGGGGAGGGGCCACTCTCAAAAGGAGACTGTTTTTGTTCCTGTGACTCTGCCAAAAAAACTTCCTCTGTTACAAAACAAATGAAAACATTGGACCAAGTGGGACGACTCTTTTTACCCATCTTTTATTACTTCATAGACTCTCACACACGATGTCTTTCTACATCCCCTCCTTCTCCTTTTGCCTTTAATGATCCCCAAAAGAGGCTAAAAGACTCATCAAGGATGGAGCATCCCCAGATTAATTGTTACAGTAGCAGGGGGGGAGAAAGAGCACTGCTTAAAAAACAAATTCTGCAAATTCTTTACTCTTTCTGTCCTGACAATCCTTTTGCAAATGCCCAGGAGGATGGCTGGCTCTGACCCTCCCTCAGCTAATCCCACGGCAGGGCTGCTCCATCCCTTCCAATCCGCTCGGAATGCACAGGCGTGTTTGTTTGCTGGGCTGAACCATCCAGAACGTCTTACACACTCCCTGCATTATTTATACTGGCTACTTAGAAATTGATTTTTATTTATTTAAAGTTTCCATCTGGAGGTTCTGGCTACCTTTCAAAATCTCCCCCTTCCATCATGTTCTAATGGATATCTGTTCTCCCAGAACATCTGTCCTGTAGGGTGCTGTCAGATGTTAGCTAACAGTGACACCACGTTTCAGCTTATTATATGTGTACAGTTTTCTCTTTGTTTTTAAAAGCCCCACAATATTACTGTTTCTTTTCATTGTAAAACAAAAAACAAAGGAAAAAAATTAGTTTGAAGTCCTCATGAGTTTTTTCACTCCTGTCAAAAATGTGAACACTGGATTTGCAACGACACACCCCGGGATAGGGAGATATTTTCCATTGCTCTAAATCTGTCACAAAAACCAACTTGATGAAAATGTGATAGTTCACATGACTTAGGGTCTCGTATTCATAACACTGTTTTAATCCGCTTTTTTTATTCTTCCATAAGAGATCTCCATTAGTTTATTTCTATAATTCAGTTGCTTTAAAATGGCAGAATGGACCTGGGGACTTGTGGCATCTATGCTATATATGGCTCCAAATATTTTAGATCCTAACAGATCTAACATCAGTGTCCTGCACTGAAATCCAGGCTGCTGCATCCAAGTGTCACCACCCACCTCTTGTGAGAAGGATTCATCCATCCAGGGATGACCACAGAGCAACAGGAAGACCTCAGCAGACTCTGGGTAAGAGTCATTTCTCTCCAGCTTCTACTGCCAACTGCAACCTTTATCAAGTTATGGTCATTAGGAGATGAGCTGGAAAGTCTCCAAAGCTATGGAATATGATGGGAAAAGTGGAGGAGAAAAGGGGAGGGTCTGACTGACACTGCAGAACCTTGAGGTGGCTGAATTCATCCCACAAAAACATCTGTAGGACTCTACAAGACCAATCCAACTGTGCTGGAGGAAGGGAAACATCCCAGAAATCAAGTAAACACCGAGGCAAAAAGGTCCTCCTGGACTCACGAGGCAACTTGTGGAGTGCCAAGGCAGAGGAATAATCACTATGACTGTACAACGCAGCATTACTGTATAACAGCAAATACACCTGACAGGTCCTTCAGGTCTGGTTTCTTCAAAGCTTGGGGACACCCACAAATTGGGGGCTCAGCTCCCGGTGTTGCAAGCTGTTCCTGAGAACTGCAGGTGGGCTTCTACTCAGAAATCTCATCCCTGCCATAAAATTCATTTTGAAAAAACAGTGGGTTTGTGTCCCAACTGTGTTTGGAAAGTCCTTCTGGAATCTCACTCGTCTTTTTCCAGTTTCCAATTTAAACACACTCAAGACACACTGAAGTCCATTAGCCTTTCTATCCACATTAATAGGTTCTATTTCCTCATATTTGAACCCTCCCTGTATTTTAAAACACTGAACATCTCTTTATTTTGCTACAAAAGCAATGGAATCCCAACCAGCCCTGTAACAGGGAGGGATGGAGGCACACTGTGCAATGACTTGTCCTTCTATTAACTCTCCACTTTTAAATTGATCTTCATCTGATGACAAGGAACCAAACCACCTATGATAGACATGCACAACAGGGCAAACACTTCCCTGTTCCTACTCATCGGGCACAGCCAGAAATTCCTTTCAGTTGGGGATTTTTTAGCAGCTCCACCAACAGCAGCTCCTCGCTCCTCCCACTTTAAGCTCCATGACAAGCTCCCTTCACAGGAGGGTCCATCAAGCCCAGAAGTCCCTCCCTGAAAGCAGCAGCCCCTAAGGAAGAGCAGAGATAGTCACCCCATGGGACAATTCCCCTTAACTCCCAACCGATGCCCAAACACTTGCAGTTCACTCGCTTCCTGAAAAAAAGACTTTATATTTTACAGGCCCTGTTATGAAACTTGCATAACTAAAGTTAACATGGAACAAGTTTCCCAGAGAAGCTGTGGCTGCCCCTGGATCCCTGGAAGTATCCAAGGCCAGGTTGGATGGGGCTTGGAGCAACCTGGGCTGGTGGAAGGGGTCCCTGCCCATGGCAGGGGGTGGGATGAGATGAGCTTTAAGGTCCCTTCCAACCTAGGCCATTCTCTGATGATTCTGTTATGATGAACCTCAGGAAAGCATCCTTTGCATGTTACAGCTCCAGCTCTGCCCAGCATTTTGGTCAGTGAGTGGCAATGGTCAGCTCAGCATTCATCACCTCACGGGTGGGATTTTTGTCTTCTTCACTTTGCACCCACTCCCAAAGGATTTCACCTGCCACTGCCTTGCCCAGACACTTTGTTTCACTCAACCCCCCGGCAGTTTTCCACGGTCAGCACTTGGCTTCATTGCTCTAATAAAAGCATCAGCAGCACACTCTGCCTCTTTTGCAGTTCATTTATCAGCTGAGTATCACAGGTTTGTGCTCAGATTCTCTGGAGACTGTGCTGTGCTGCTGTCATCCTCTCACTCACAAAACTGATCAGTTAGTCCAACCTTCTGTTTCATCTCTTTTGACCAATTTTTTGCTGATCTGTAGAACATTCCTTTCTCTCTTATCTTTTTGGCTTCAATCCCCAGTCCTCAGAGGGTCAGCCACAGAGTAGAGCATACCCATATTTCACTGATGAGGGCCCATTTGGGGGTTTATCTGCTCCTCTACACTACCATGATGTCATTTTGATCAGGGGCTGCTACTCTGGAGGTGGGATTGTGCTACGACGCCCCATCCCTGGAAGTGTCCAAGGCCAGGCTGGACGGGGTTTGGAGCAACCTGGAATAGTGGAAGGTGTCCCTGCCCATGGCAGGGGGTGGAATGAGATGGCCTTTAGGGTCCCTTTGAACCCAAACCATTCTGTGATAAAACGCCCCCTCTTTTTCCTCTTTCTCAGTAGTTCTCAGATTCTTCAACTAGAGGAAAGACGGTTGAGTGATGACCCTGAAGGCAGTGTGTCAGTGATCCTTTCAGGGTTCCCAAGTTCCTGCAAGCAGCTGATTTGAGGACACCCAGCTCTCCTCTTGGTCAGCCCCATGTGAGGGCGGTGTCACCCACTTTAGTGAGCTGGACACCCAAAGCTCATGTTGGTTCTTCTGAGAGGTGGGATGAGCACTGATCACATCAGTTTGCCTT
Organism: Oxyruncus cristatus; assembly: GCA_013399855.1. Lineage (NCBI taxonomy): Eukaryota > Metazoa > Chordata > Aves > Passeriformes > Cotingidae > Oxyruncus > Oxyruncus cristatus. The sequence goes on along the minus strand of VXAY01002135.1, from coordinate 6,779 downwards.
TGCTCCAGGCTGATCTGACCCACAGTAAGTGTCCTGCTCCACTCCTCCCCCCTGGAGCCAAAACTGTACCATTTTATCCCTCAGATTCCTGCTGGACATCCCCTCGTTCCAGAGATTGCTCTGCCTCCAGCTCTGTCTCTGGCTGAGCTCCTGCTCCAGCTCCCCCCATCCTGAGCCTTCTTACCTCAAGGAACAGGGCTGCTCGCTTACTGCCTGAGATCCACACTGGCTTGTTTCCAGTTTCTTGGTTTGTTTGGGAATTTTGGGAGGGGAGGAGGCAGATGGGCTGGTCACATGAAGATCAGTTCCTCAGCTGCTACAAGATTAACCTGCACCTTGGTAGGCTGGCACCTTCCTACTCCTCCTGCAGGGTCAGGGTTCACACCTGCAGCTGCTTCGAACTTGGCAGAATAAGGCTCAGAACCGGATATTTAAAACCTTAGGGTTTATTTATTCTGAATTTATGGAATACCTAAGCTCTCAGCTCTTCAGGGGAAATCACAGCTCTCTGCTGAGCAGGTGTTCTGGAAAAGGTTGTAGTTATGAGAGCTTCAGCTCTGTGCTACAAACAAACACTTTTTTTAAAAAAGTTGAATTTCCATATGTTGAAACTCTTGTTTACAGCAGCCCCCTGCTCTTAGTCCCTAACAGAATGGCAGTGTGCTTATGATTATTACATTTTATCCTGCCTTTGTTATACTAATCCACAAAGTCAACAAAATTCTGTTGTCTAGTATTTTTGTCCTTCACAGCATTACAGGAGTTTAAAAAGCCTTGTATCAAGGTTATTAAAGAAGAATTACAGGGGGCTGGTCACAGGACCTTTCCCTCAGGAATGCTTCCAGTACCTCCCCTGCAACCCGGGAGTTCACCTCTCAGTACATCCCCTCCTGGCCCCCTCTCTTCCCAGCTCCTTATCTGCCTTAGCCAGCTTCTTATAATTCCTGTATTAATCTGCTCCATCTCCACTTTAAATAATAATTTCCTTTGGGAACTGTACTGAGTAAATGCTTCCTATAAATCTCAATAGCTCAAGCCCCCCACATTCCTGCAGTCTGAGCTGTTCACTGCCTCAGCAAAAGGAACCATCCCCACAGTCAGATAAAATCACCTGCTGATCAGAATTCTGCTTTTCATCCCACTTTTCACTCAGGACCTTCTTGATTACTCTTTGTTCAAAACCTGACCTGAGAAATAACCTAATCTGCATGTACTTTTCAGGATCTCTTTGGCACAGTATTCACACTGCAGCGTTCATTATCCCCATACGGAAATAAACACTCCAAGTTTTTGTTAGAAACGGGGGATAAAAATGGGAAAAGTAACTTACTCAGTTTCTCCAAAGGAAGTAGCTGACAAAAACAAGAGCTTTGCTGTCCTTTACTCATCCTTAAATAAATCACACAGACTCAGCAACAACAACTCCCAACAGAAAGGAGACACTGGAATTCCAGGATGATTTTACAGCTTACCACTCCAACAGCAACATCAAACCAATAGAGGAGCATTCAGCGGTGGAATGGAAATAGTGCCATGACCATGGCTTTGGCCAGAATCAGTTCCTGCCATTTTACAACTGTTCAACATTGTTCATTAAGTTTTTAGGCTTTACCTGAATTTTTCATAGGAAAGAAAATACTTTTTTCATCGCAGTTTATGCTGCCACCCGAGTTCAGTGCAAGGTGCCCAGGAAAAGGGACCTGACACGTTTCCACCTCCTGTGTTTGAAACCCCAGCTGAATTCACGAGTAGAAACACGACTCGAGGAGAGGTAACTCTGGTCATGAGACATGTATTTCCAACCAACCCAACCCTCTTTTCCCTGTGGAACAGCAGAGCTGCTGAGCCGATTTCCACCTCATGATTCCCATCAATGAACTCCTAGTGCCCTGGAGTGTGCAGCAGCCAGCATTCCAAGAGGACGGATTCTCCATCCTTACCCCACAACGTTTTCTGAGTTCAAGTTTCAAAGACACGACCTTCAGCCGCCAGGAGATCATGGAAGCATTATTCCCATTGTGTGTCTACACAGGTATCTTAAAACAGGACTGAATTTAAAACCAGAAAACTGAAAGGTAAGGGATACGAGGAAAAAAAAAAAATCACGTAGTTTTCGGGAAGTGAGTCGAACGCAGCCTCAAGGAATACAGGTTATTAAGCAGATTATTGGAGAGAGCATTTTGGAAATCGAGTTCAGCAAAAACATGTCCATATTAAAAGGGAAATCATCACAGTAACTTAACTGCACTTCTCAGACCTAGCTGGTGAGATTATATGTTGATCACCTAGAAAGTATAAAATAGATTAATGATATTGTTCATATTTTAATTAAGAAGAGCTACTAATATCACATACTTGCCTTTATTTAAGTAGTTTTCACCTTCCAAACAAATAGAGAAGAGCAGAGCACATAGTTTTTGATATCTGCTATTTTATTCCTGATAAATGCAGCTTCGAATAAGAAAAATAAGAAAACAAAGCCTGAGGTTTTCATTAAAGTAGTTTACATATTTGCATGAAGGCTGTCAACTCAAAAACCAAGGAAAAATTTATAGCAATTTTTATTCTTATAAAACACCTACCCTAAAACATATCAGACACTTATCTGTAATTCGTTTAGACTCAAATATATCCTCTGCCCTCCCCCAACCGAAAATACTGAACAGCAAAATCCCTGACTGGCGCTTTGGAGCCTTTTGCTGCGTGTGTGTGAGTCCTCCCTGGGATGAGGAACACGGCTGGGGGGCTGGGACCGTTTTGGGGGCCCTTTCTCTGGGGTTTACCCAGGTGAGACCATTCCACCTGGAAGCTCACAATGCCCAGAGAATGTTCAACAGCCATTTTGGCTTCCAGGCACTGACTGGGTTGGATTTTCACCTTTCCTATGCCAGGGAGAGCCTGGCAGGCACGGGGCAGAGAGCCCGGGGCTCCCTGTGGGGAGTGAGAGACCCAGGATAGCAGGGGGCGCATTGTAACTTCCAACTGGTGAGCTGTCAAATCTAACTGCACGTTGTTGGGCTCATTTCACCTCCCTTTTCTTTGCCAAAATACAGGTCTTTCCTCACAAAGCACCTGTCAGCAACTGGGACAAGGTCACAGGAAGCAGAGACATTTTGGAGGTTGCTGCCTTCTGTTTGACCGCAGTGTTCCTAAGTTATGTACCCAGCAGGACCCAGAATGTACAGAGAGCTGCAACTCGACCAAGGAAAGATCAAAACTTCTTCTCAGGGCTGTTAATTGACAGAATCCCAGAATGGTTTGGGTTGGAAGGGACCTTAAAGCTCATCCAGTCCCACCCGCTGCCATGGGCAGGGACACCTTCCACCAGCCCAGGTTGCTCCAAGCCCCGTCCAGCCTGGCCTTGGACACTTCCAGGGATCCAGGGGCAGCCACAGCTTCTCTGGGCAACCTGGGCCAGGGCCTCCCCACCCTCACAGGGAACAATTCCTTCCCAATATCCCACCTAACCCTGCCCTCTGGCAGTGGGAAACCATTCTGTGTTGTCCTGTCCCCCCATCCCTTGTCCCCAGTCCCTCTCCAGCTCTCTTGGAGCCTCTTTAGGCCCTGGAAGGGGCTCTCAGGTCTCCCTGGAGCCTTCTCTCCTCCAGGCTGGCCAGCACAGAAGCTGTATATTCCACTGGAATTAGCCAGCTTGCCCTGTTCTTCAAGCAGAAACAGGGATGTTGAGGGACACGTGGTTTGCTCTGCAATAACCAAAACTGCTGGTTTGCTCTGAGGTGGAATAAATACACCTACACTGGGCAGTCAGATTTAGGAAGTAACTCACAGCTTTGAAGGCTGATGGAAATTTGGGGAAATACAGAGATGTTGTGATTACTTCCATAAAAACACCTGGTAAGGGGAAAAAAACGTGGCATTTCCTTAGCCTTCGAAATTTACCTCAGTAAAAATGGGTAAAGTTTCATTATCAGGACTCCACACGTGTGTGGGAATGTGTAACTTTTCCCCAGGTCTGCTGGACCAAATCATTTCTCTCTCCTATAAATACATATACAGACACACACACACACAAAAGTGCAATCAGACAATTATAAGGAATAAGCAACACACAGTTCACGACAACCGACATTTGTTTGTATTTCTGACGATGTCCAACTATTCCATCACATTGTGCAAAGGAAAAAATTGTTTCCAGCATAAAAATTTATCGTGGAAACTTCCTCCTGAAAGAACTCCTGTTCTTTGCTTTAAACAGAGCTGGTGTAAGATTGAGGATGGGAGGAAATGGAGCTCGTATGAAACACAGGCACGTCCTGCCAACACCGTGGTCACCACTGAATCCACATCTCACCAAAATAATTCCATATTTCATCCACAAAAATCCACACCATTAAGGCTGCAATTACTTTGTCCAGAGAATGACCAGTTTTTCGTGTGTGGAGTGGAGGGAGAGGGACAAAATGAATTGCAGTGCCACGGGAACTGAGTTTACTACTTGCTTTACTAGGAGATTAATGCCCATTGTCAGCAGATTTTATGATAAATGACCGTCATTTTGCATTTGGATAATGAAGATGCATCATGCTGTGTGTTGTTCACACACTGCAGAACACTTTTCCTCTAATCATCAAGGGCTTGTAGCTCTGTATATTATTTTACAACAACAACAACAAAAAAAGGCTCTTTAGATGGGGATTGCTTTGGATTTTGACTTTATAAAAAGAGACAGATACTGCAGCCCGTAATTCTCCTGGGCACTGGAAGATGACAACACAGCCATGGATCGTGGCTGCTACATCAGCCTGGGCTTTGGGGTGAGAGGAGCAGGTGAGAGCAGGTCCTGCTGTATCCTCTTCATCCGCATCACTCAGGGCTTTCCTTTGGATTCGACACCATCCATGCGGTTCAGAGCCCTGGGAAGAATCAGCCACTCCGCTGGACTCTCACACCCGGATTAGGGGGGAGCAGAACATTTTGTGCCCACCAGAATGGGGCTTCTGGGTTACTTCCCTCTGAAAGGAATCATTCACATGCACCGAAACACACTGAATTGACCCAAAATGCCACAAGTAAGAAGGAGCACAAAGGGCACATTGGTAGAACCATTGTAAAATACGGTGCTGACTAACTCCATTTTCAAGGCTGTAATTGAAGACTAACTTAATTTCTACAACTGATGAGTGCCTGAAAAACAACTCCCATCATTGAATCTGCAACATTTTTTGGTATATTTCTAGTTTTTGAGGACTTCTCTTTCTTTCTTGAGGGTCACAAAGATGACTAAAGGGAGGAAGCACCTCTCCTACGAGGAAAGGCTGGGAGAGCTGGGGGTATTCACCTGGAGAAGAGAAGGCTCCAGGGAGAACTGAGAGTCCCTTCCAGGGCCTAAAGGGGCTCCAGGAGAGCTGGAGAGGGACTGGGGACCACGGCTGGAGGGCCAGGACAAGGGATGGAGGGACAGGACAAGGGGAATGGCTTCCCACTGCCAGAGGATAGATGGGATAATGTGAAGGAATTGTTCCCTGTGAGGGTGGGGAGGCCCTGGCCCAGGTTGCCCAGAGAAGCTGTGGCTGCCCCTGGATCCCTGGAAGTGTCCAAGGCCGGGTTGGACGGGGTTTGGAGCAACCTGGGCTGGTGGGAGGTGTCCCTGCCCATGACAAGGGGTGGAATGGGATGAGCTTTAAGGTCCTTTCCAATCCAAACCATTCCATGGTTTAATGATTGAAATAGTGGGGTTACGATTTTTAGTGTGGGAATGGGTAAGAGCTAGGCCTAAGGTTTAGGTTTAAAATCAGGACCCCAGGTTCTTGGTGGATACACCATTCCTAAGGGGTCTTACAAGCACTCTGCCAGCCACATCCCCCTTCCCTGAACCCCCCTTCCCTCCTCAGGGTAGCATTAGTTGGGAACTTACAAAAGAACACCTTCATTAATTTCTTTGGGCCTGCCCTATTTATTTCTACATGAAATTTCATTTATTTCCCTCCAGCACCTTCTCTAAGTCCAGAGTTTCACTTGGCCTCTTCTCCACCAAAATAAGTAACTCGTATCAGAATTTTAAAAATCAGCATGAAGAGCACTATTATCACAGCTAAGGAACACAAATTCACCTTCTACATGAAGCAAGAATCCTGAAATTACCCCCTTACCTTAATTAAGCAAATGTTACCTATAACGACCCTTGAACTACATACATTTTCCTATATCATCTCCTATATCAAACTCCATCTCAAAGTCTGCTCCTGAATTTTTATGCAGAAATTTATGGTTTTTTTAATCCATAACTCAAGAAAATAAAGAATACTAATCAGCTCTTGAAATATTCACAGAATTTGCTTTCTGCAGAGACTAATCACTACTTTTTTTTGGCTGCTTACGAGGCAAATTCCTGAACCCAAATCCCTAAGCAGGGTCAGGGTGGGGGCAGCAGGATTGCTTTGCATGCAAACACTTTTTTCTCCTCATCTGTAGCAAAAAAAACAGGGTTTGATTTTGCCTGGAGAGTCCATTAAAAGTTATCACCAGAAAAAAACACAAATGCAACTATATCCCCCTAAAACAACTAATACAACTTATCTGCCCCACATTTGGAAATCAATATCCCTGTTTCCTCCTACAAAGCCATACAGGTGGTGTTCCTAGAATCTCTTAGAAAACCACCATCTTCCAAAAGTCTCCCTCAACTACTAATAATGTGAAAAGAGCACTATTCTGGCATTTTTATTGTAAGTTTTGTTGTCAAATTGGAGCAATGAAAACCTGATTTACTGTCAACCTTTTGTGGAAAATCAACTCAGTCATATTTTTCCTGGCAACAG
>VXAY01002132.1:1780644-1813630 GCA_013399855.1 Oxyruncus cristatus | reverse complement strand
CTGCTTCTACTGCTAATAAGCCTTCCTGGTAAATTTGTATTTACCTCTCACCAGTGTTTCAATGCTTCATCGGTGATTGCTGCCTTGTTTTTTAATGTTAACAGTCTCTCCTCCTGAGTGGCTTTTATTGTGGCACATGTTCTAAATAATTTTTGGAAAATATGCCATTTCCAAAGAGACCAAAATGCTTATTGGCCACTTCATTCTGGTGGCTTCCTCTGCGGTGGCACCTTGTCTCTTGGGATAACGTGTTAAAACCGTCCAACTACCAACCACTAAGGTCCTACAAACACCCACACGTCTGAGCCGCCTTGCTCAGACTCCCTGCAGGCTGTTCTCGGGGCGGTGGCACTGACAGCTACTCCGGTGGTGTGAGGTGGGAGAGCCTTCAGCCTGCTCCACGTGGGACTGGTGCAGGGGCTGTGTGCTCCTCGCAGGTTCTGCTGCACCAATCTGTCAGGTCTCTCCATTGTTGTCAGGTGTCTTCTGTTTCTGGGGTTTGGGCAAGAGCGGTTGATGACGTGGGTTGAGCATGGGGTGAGGTGATTCTGTTTGTGGAGAATATTCCGTAATGGAAAATACTTCTCATGTGTCAAAGCTGACACGAACTGACTACAATGTGCCAGTCTGTCGGGTGGCACTGAACAATTGGTGTTTAAATATCCCTTGAAATATATGCCTTGCTCTGGGAAGGCCTGGTGCAGAATCCAGCCCGGCAAATTGGAGCCTGTCCGATGGACTCCATTTGAATCCTTTTATTGATGCAATAGTGCAAGTTGCTGTGAACTTCCAGGCAGTCATAGTCCGTGACTATAGGGCTGAGAAGATGCTTTGGGCTCAGTCTTGCAGGTAGAGTGGTGTCTGGAGGCCCCAGCGCAAGGAAAGAGTTTAACTATTGCTGGCTTTGCAAAAAAGGGCAAGGTCCTATGTTAAGCTGTGGCTACTGAGGTGAAGAGGAGCACAGGTGACATTATTCTTTGAGGTTAATGGTGTCATCTGTGCTCAGTCCCAGGCAGTGGCAGAAGAAATGGAAGATGTGGGACCAGCTCTCACCTGCTTGTCTTGATGTTATTGAAGATGAAGTTAAAATCAGTGATAGGAGGAAAAAAAAATCTGTGACTCCAGCTCATAGTTCCCTCCCCTACAGCTGCTCCCAGAGCTGTCAGTCCTCACCTGGCTTTCCTAGTGCCAGGACTTGGCTTGGTCTGATGCCCTTAGACTAACTGGGGAGCTGCCTGCTGCAGTAACATCCCACAGTTAGGCACCCATGGGTGGTCATGGACCTCTTGAGGGGTGGGAGGAAGGGAATGTGAGGAGTTGCAAGTACCTGGGATGCTGATGGGGGTAGGTGGGGGCTGCATGGGAAGGGAGGATGAGGAGAGAGGGACACTGCATGTTAAAACTGATGCAGGGCACACCTCTGCTGGCATTTTTCCTTTCACCATGTGTCTGGTGCTCTCCCAAGCTGGCTTATAAAACAGAGTAATTGGAACTATGAAGTGCCCACAGTTCTGACAACAGCAAGGACTGGGTGGCAGCATCCTGTCCTCCCCGCTGGTGTGTGACAGTGTCCAAGCCACCTCCTCTCCTGCAGAGTGACAGTGGTGCTTGTGGATGCTGCCTGTGGGGACCCCGTGCCTAACATGAGCAGCCTGAGGCACTGAATGTGACAGATCTCCCTCTCTGAACTCCTCTCTGAGGGGCCAGCCCTTGGCAAGTGAAGTCAGCCCTCCTTTTTTTATTTGTTTTGAGTGTTGGTTGGAGATGGTGTGGGGACAATGGCACTGGGGAGGGGAAGGAGTGTCTCCAGACAGTCTGGATGATGAGACTCTGTGTGCAAGGAAGGCGAAACAGTGCTCTGATTCCCTGTGAGACCCAGGGAGCTCCTGGGTGTGCTTGGCTGCATAGTCGTTACAGGCAGATCTAACAAATCCTGGCTCTTGCCAAAGCCTTGCACTTTGTGACTCGAAAAATTATCTTGGCCACTGAAAGGAGATAATTGGCTCTTCTCTTCTTCCCCAGCTCCACCCCCAGCCCTTGCTGCCCTTTTTGTGCCATCCTCTGGACTACTCTGATTCTGATGTTCTCTTGTAATCTCAGCTTTATTCCCTCTGCAGCCCCTCCATCCATCCATCCTAGAGGAAAGATGGTTGCATACTGTCCCTTGAGGGGATTATGTCTGCCCACAGCTCCCCTCCAAGCCTGATGTTATATTCCCTGGCTTCAGTTTCCTTAAATTCCCCTGGCTATCTGGGGATGGTTTAGCTGTTTCCACTGATGCCTTTTGGGTACATGGGGAAAACAAAGATGTGACAAACATGGGATTCTGTATGTGGCAGTCATGGGGGCCTTGAATCTAAACCTGACTCACCCACTGAATGCAGTTTTGTTTAAAAATTGTATTTCCACACAGAAAGGTCCAGCCCTGCTATCCCCAGCACAGCTTCTTTTTCCACTGACCAGAGCATTATTCATCCAAATGAAATTATTGCTCTCTGAAAGTTGAGTGCTCTTGGTCAGCTAGGAAGGATGGACTTGCTTTAAGAGCTGATGGAGCCACTTATTTATGTCTGGGTTGATCCTCATTGCTCTGAAGACATCTGGAAGCATTGTGACTCCTGTACAGAAGCACAGACTGTATTATTTTGGTGCCAGGTCATGCTACAGGTTCCTCAATCACAGCATTTGCACAAGGGATATATTGGGAGGATGGCGAAGCAGGCATGGGAGGATGAAGGCCAGCCCATGCAGAGGACAGGCTCCATGCTCAAGGGAGACAACTGCCTGCTCCCATCCTTACGAATCCCATCTGAAATCTCCAGGACTCACATCTCCTCCTTGACTGTACCACCGCTGCACTTATTAATCTTCCAGGTTCTGTATGAGCCCCCCAGCTACACGGCAGTGCGTGTCTATGCCGATATGTGTGAATCAGTGCCAGTCTGTGTCTGGCATTATGGGAGAGAGGTGTAATTCAGATAATTTACAAGCCATTCTGTATCAGCCAGGGAAAGCAAATGGTCTTTCACCTGGGAAGAACATTGTGTGTCCAAATCATTGCAACACAGAGCAAAACCAGACAGCCCAGGGCGAAACCCCCGGTGACAGTGCTGTGTTGAGCTTTGTCCCCAGGACAACCAAAACTCAACCCCCATGTTCAGGTGAGCTCCCAGTGCTCCCCTCAGAGTGGGATGACTCCTGGCTTTGCCATGGCTCACTGCTGGGGCTGGGGTTGAAATGGGTGCTGCGCTCATCTCTCTGGGTGACTGGGCACGTCTCAGGGCATCACTGTTCACCCTGGGTGACAATGAAGTCATCCTGTCCAGCAAGGTAAATCCAGATGACAAAGAAGCTTGAGAAAATTGCTCACTCATGCACATCAAGAAGAAATGAGTTTTGTCAAGTTATTCACCACTGTGAGATATCTGTGAATAACCTGACAAATGTAGTCTCCTTTCCAGCATTTCTGGGTGCCACTGGTGCTCTCCAGAAAGCAGTAACTGCAGAGCTTGTTGGGAGCCTAGTGTGCACTCTGCTGGGAGGGATGTCATGGTCTTTTTGGGTCTCTCAGATTTACAGGACAGTGTACACTGTGATTTAAACTTTATTTCATGAGCTCATTCAGAAATACAACAAAACTGGAGTAGAGACTGAGTAAACAGTCACAGGGGCTGACTCATAGGCATTGCCAGTGACTGCCTCTGCCATGGAGGGCATGTACTTAACTTAGGGCTTCCCTGGTGTGCTGCCAAAGGGACTGCTGTGGGATGGTGCCTGGGGCCAGGCATTCACCTCTGCTGCTCCCGCCATGTTTCGGGTGGTAGGGCTCTGATTAGCTCCTGGTGATCACAGCCCTTGTCCTGAGCCCCTGGGTGGGTGCCAACCCTTAGTTCAGCTTGAGGAGATAGCTGGGAATGGGGACTGTTGTGCTCATCAGCCTGGCACGCCTTGCAGTGATAAGCTCATGGTTCTCAGGGCAGGAGATGTGGGTGCTTCAAGATCCACTTCCAGATCTTTCCCCTGCTGCTGGCTTCCTCAGAGCAGTCAGTACCATCCTTGCCTGGAGAATAACTCTTACCTCCCTTGGAGAGCTGTAAAACTCCCTGTGGGGGACAGGAATCTTCCAGAAATTATGTGCTAAACAGTGCCAGAGCCTTTCTTTGGTGGGCTTCCTGGTTGTTCCTGTGACTAGCACATCTCCTTCCCCTGCCAGGTGCTGCTGTGGCCCTTCCCTTCTGGCTCAGGAGCAAAGAACAACTCTGCTGCTGAAATGGCTCCTGCATCTCCCCACTGGGGCTGGAAGGGGATTTCACTTGACCGCTCTTCTGCTGCTACGTTGTGCTGGAGGGACCTGTGCTGATGCTGCTTCATGCCACGTGCAGGCACCTGTGGTGCTTGGAGTGGTTTTCTCTGTTTTTGGGAGCCCCAGTGTTGGCCTCTGGAGTGGTGATTCAGGCTGACTGAGTTATGCACCACTGCATTCTGCGTGTCCTTGTGCCAGCATGTGCTCACCATCAGAGCCCTGCCTGATGTGCTGCTGTGCCTGGGGACTTGGCTGAGTCCTCTGCTGCCCAGAGATTGAATGGCTGTGGCTGAGATTTATCTGCTGAACCCTAATGTGTTACCTGAAGGTTTCTCTTGGAAATATTCTGCTGTTCGTGGATTTTTTCTTAGTTTTAACTGAATGTATCCAGATGAAATGTGGTGTCTTTTCACCACAGTTGCATTTATTTCCTTTCAGTCTCTCCCTCTCTGTCCCTTCCCCATCCCTTCCCTCCTCACCTTCAAAGACCTTGCCAGACTGTAACTCCTAGCTCTTCCTAGTGTAGAGAAAGCTGCCTGCTATGGAGGGAGAGGGTGAGTCAAGGTTCTCCCAGCATGGAATGGGAGAGACCCCTGCATCTCCAAGATCACTGGTAAAAGCTGCTCTGTAACTGGTGTCTAGTGCCTGGGTGGCAGTGGGTGATGTCCTTGGACAAGAGGATTTAAGACAGAATGTCTTTCTACTGGATGTAGAAAATTATTTTGACCGACTGGTTGAGCCAAAGACAGGACCCCTGTGTGACTGGACAGATGCTGTGGCATTGCAAAGGAAAAGTGTAGTGCCTGTTTGATGAGTATCATTAAAATCTCATGGCAGAATGGAGAAAGGCAGTACAAGCAAAAGCCTAAAAAATAATCTGTGAGGGAAGATTGATTGAACTGGAGTTTTTCTGCTTCTGTCCTCCTCATTCTTTTGAGACTGAAGTCCTCACGTAGGGCTGTCATTGCTGCAGTGATGCAGTGATAGCTTTTCTCCCCCTTTTGTCAGTGTGGTGAAGTCCCGGGGCTTTGCTTTGCTGAGGAACAGTTTAGGCACTTTAAAAAAAAAGGTGGAAAAGCTGGACGAGCTCTTTGTGGGAAGGTTTTAAGAACAACTGTCAGTGGCCCAGGCATGTGGGGCCGACAGGGCTTTGCTCCCTGTGGTTCTGGCTGCAGCTCAGGTACTCTGAGCCCCCTGCCCCCGTGGTGGCTTATTCAATACAAACAAGGAAGGTGGTCAAGCCCTGTTATAACCAGCTTGGTTGTGTTACCCCTTGGGACACCATGCACAAGGGCTACCCTTTGTGCCAGGCCTTTGCTGGCACTTCCCCATGGTTTTGGCCAGGCATCTAGTTTGATTTCTATCAGGATTCCCAGAATAGAGGTGCTTCTTGGAGCTCTGTTCACTTCAGATGTTCTGCCTAATCTTGCTCTCTGTCATCTTTAGAAAGAAAAACAAAAATAAGTGAAAACCAGTCAGCAAATAGCCATATATAAATGACTCACAACCTGTTCTTCACCACTGGGTACAGCATTTTAAATCTTGTTGGAGCTTGTTATTCTCCTGATTTATTCCCTTCCTAACCAATTTCTGTCCCTTTTTGTCTCTAACGGCTTTTAACGTGTTTTTTTTACATTTTCTTTATCTGAGCATGCTCATGATTGAGCTACTGCAGCTCAAGTGTGAATTAACCTAAGGCAAGGTGAGTGGTAAGAGACCATCAGCACCCACTGCTGAGTGTTGTACAGATCCCACGTTATTATGGTCACCTTTCTGCACTTTTCTGGTGGGAACTGAACTGTCATTGTGAAAAACCTTGGTTCTTTGGGAGAGCAATGTTCTCGTAGAGTACTTGTGTGACAGAAAGATAATTCTCCCTCTGCTAATGTGGGAATGACATGGGAGAACCAAAGATGTGATCCAAACACCCCCTTGAAAGGTGTGATCTGGTCTCTCCTGGCAGTGAGACACTTGGGCCAGACCGGGAAGTGCCATCTGGCAGCAGAGCCAAGTCTGGGATTTGGCTGATTGGTTTGATCCTTCAAACCAAAGAGAGACACATGTAGGCAGAGTGTGAGAATCGATGCATGCATGGGCAGCTGTGGTGGCTGCCCTGGGCTGGGAGTCCTGGCTGGAGGTGGTGGAGGCTGTGCTGGGCAGGTTTGGCAGAGCTGAGGCTGTTTCTGTGCAATTTCAGATTGCTGGTCTTCTGATCCCAGAGGTTCTAGCACAGAGGCACTTTGAGGAGGGATTTTATTCTAAGAGAAAAACCTCTCTGCTGACAAAAAAATCCTCAGACTTCCACTAGGCCCCGTGTATCTTTCATTCCATAAAAAAACCCCACTGAATGACCAGAAAACAAGTAGAAATTAACTTTATACTTGGAAAACCAAGGTGAATCTGCACAGGAATGAGCACAACTATGCACAGATATCCCCAGCTGCAGACAGACCAGCACAGATAAAAGGGGGCACCTTTGCTGGTGCCTTCAGATCCTGATTTGTAACTTTGGTTTTAGCGCTTGATGCTTGGAACTGCCCTTTCGCAGTTCTGCCTCTCCTGCTTGCCAGCTTCTCTGACCTGAGGTTCGCTGGTCGTCCCTGCCATGCCCAGGAGAGGTCTCTGCAGTTGCTGGCACCCAGATCTCTGGGACCTGCAGCCTCACTGTAACCCACAGATAACACAGAAACACCAAAAAATGCGCTCCTCCATTGTTTCGTCCTGTGAAAACTTCCTACCAAAAATTCTCTGTCGGCTTTCTGCCAGAAGTTCTCACCAAGACTTCCCGTGGGACTTTTCCTGCCAAAGGATCCTGCCATTGTTTATGGTTGTCATATCTCCTCGAATATCTGAACTGGCTACGTGCCAAGAAACCACGTACAACCTCCTTTGAACACTGTAAAACTTGAGGACAAATTTCGGGAAATCAGAGGAAGAGGAAAGGGAGAGAGAACTGATTACGGTAGCCACGACTCTCCTCCACCTCACCCTCCCTTTTTTTCCACCACTGCATGCTGCCTACCTGCCACGGGAGGCTGAGACTGGAGAGAACAGACCCACCGTGCCACATGCCTGAGTTACATCTTGTCCTTCCAGCCTCACTGTATTTCTCAGGGCCAGGGAGGTGCGGCTTGGCGTGAGAGGCAAAACCACACATCCTGCATTCCTGAGAAGTAAAGCTGTTAAACCCCCCGGCCACCAAAGGGGTAACACCGAAAAGCGGCAGAGACAGAGGAAAAAAAAGGTGGGAAACTGCTTCTCCCCCCCTAACACCAGCTTGGCGGGAAAGGTAGTATGGTGGTATCTTTTCTCTGCTTCTAAAAAGTAATCTTAGCATTTTCCAGCCTTTTCTTATTTTTTCCTCTTTCCCTTTGCATCTCTTAGCAATTAATAAAATCAGTTTTTGGTATCAACAGATAACTTGTGTGAGTTTTAATTCTGCTCAAGGGAAAATTCGAATCTGAACTTCATTCTGCAGTGTTTAAGCAGCTTGCAACACTCATGTGGGGTTTGCCCCATGGTTGGCAGTCAGACTGGAGCTGCCTGGTGGCCCTGGTGGCTCAGGATGGGACCTCATTCTGCTTGTGAGTGACTTGTTCTTTGGAGAGGTACTTTGAGCCACAGGGGCCAGCGGGGTTTAAATCTTTGCATGGGATGCCCTGAGAAAGGAAGCATCCCCTTCCTCTTTCGAGTCAGTGGCTGATTCAGTTCTGGTTGCTGAGCCAACAGGTAGGTGCCTGCCTGCTGGTAATAAAACCTGTCATTATGGAGCTCAGCTTACTGCAGTCACTCCAAACATGGGGGTGGAATTCGGGGGTGCTCTGTGGAATAGGTGATTGCAGAGCTCTGGCACTAAGCCTGATGACAGCAAGCTTCCCAGCTGCCCCTCTGCATCCCTGCTTGCATCTTTGCATGCAAACGTGGATTTTATTCTGAGAGGAAAAGCTTTTCCTCTATTTGAGCATGTGCAGGTGAAGGTCTACTGCCTTTATGCAGGGTGAGTAGAGGCTGTACACTTCCCAGGCAGGGATGATACCCCAGGCACCAACTCCATCCATCCCACTTTGTCTCCTCCCATCAACTCCCAGGTAATTTCCAACCCCAGCCTGACAGCAAAGTGTCTGAAATTGCCCTTAGCTGTTTAACTCAGTGTGCTGACCTCAAGGTCAACCCAGATAACAGGCTTAGGTGAATGAGATTGAGGGACACGATGTTCTCCTCTGGGGGATGCAGTGATGGAGTGAATCCCACAGGAGAACAAATTCAGATAATTCCCTGGAAAATCTGCAGTCACCTTCCTTCAGAGAGTATAAAATCTAAAATGCCTCTCAACATTCATCTTTCCTCTACAGCTGTTTATGCCTTTGCCAGCAGGACCAACGATCAATGGCAGATGCATCCCCGTTTGGTAAGTTCTTGCTTGGTGACTCCTGCACAAAAACCTCTTTTTTGTTTCCCCCCCCACCCCCCAGGAGAAGAGTTTGGGTAAGAAAGCCCTAGCAGTAACTAGAGCTTTGCTAAAGACCACAGCTATCAATCTGATTCAAGCAGAGAAAAATCAAGCTTGGTTCCTTAAGGGTGAAGGTGAGGCAGAGAAGGTGTTTACTGATGAGCTGGAGCAGATGGAGACTGCATGGCTGGCTGCAGAAGAGTGGTTACCTGCACAAGCATGGAAGCTGCAGAACTTCACAAACACTAATGAAGGATGGGATGCAGAGGGACTCTGCTGGAATTGTTTCCTGGAAAACTCGTACCTATTCACGACCCCAGAGCCTGAACTAGAAACAGCAGTCCTTGGTGATCAGTCAGGGGAGGAGTGCCTGCTGTGCGTGAGTGACATTGGTCTGGACGCAGGCATGACACAGTGATCCCACACAGGACACCTGTCAGGAGCCCCAGAGAGCCCCATCTTCTGCCAAGGCCCTTTACAGCCCACCAGACTGCTCAAACTGGAAGGGGAAGCTCCTGTTTCATTAGTAGGGGCTCTGTGGGACTAAAAGACCAGCCTTAGGCAGCAGCTGCTTCCCGTTCTCCTGAGCCTGAGGTTTCCTCTGCTGGGTTTGCTCCTGAGCCGAGTCTGGCAGTGCCAATGCACCCCAGGTTACCACTGCAGGCCCCACCATTGCCTGGATGAGGGAAGTGCATTTATTTGCTCTGGCTAGAAAGATGTCTCTAGTACAGCAGCAACATCCTTTCCCACACAGAGAGCCCCTGGCCTGCCCCACATCCCAGAGGAGGACCCAGTCGCTGAGAGCAGTTCACCAGCACCAAAGCCATCCTTGCAGCCATCCACAGGCTGTGCCAGGTGCTTCCCACACCACCTTTGCACTGCCCTTCTCCCTTGCCATTCCTGCTGTGGGAGCCAGTCTGACCAGTTGGGGCAGTGGGAAGCAGAAGGGACTCTGTGTTTGGTGCTGGTTTAAATTTGGCCACTTGTGCCTTTTTCCCCTGAACATTTTAATGAGAAAGCTTTCCCAAAGAGAGATGATTTTAAAGCAGAGGAAGAGCAAAATGCACACAGTTAAAACAACATGAGTTTCTCCCCTAAGCCTTGATTCCATCATGAGCTGCTGCCCTTGTGCACAGGACCCAGTGCAGCAGGACCATGGAGCAGTGGAATTCTGCTGGACGAGAGCCCAGAGAGGAGCTGGAACTTTACTCCTTGGAATCCAGGTGGTTTGAGGATCAGGGGTGAGCCTGGGTCAATTCCTTTCCTCGCATTCAGCATGTGGTGGGGAGATGGCTCAGGAGAACAGTTGGTGCATTGAAGAGGAAGGAACAAGGACAGAAGCAGTGTTTAGCAGTTTCTGGCTTGCCTTTCTAGCATCCCCTCTCACCCAGTGGGAAAGAGTGGCCTGAAGTTGGTGACAGAGCTGAGCTGGCAGATGGAACTTGGCCACTAAGAAATATGAAGGGGCTTGGAGGAATCAGAGGGGACTGCCACGGAGGCTGGGTCCATCTCATGCCTGTTATTCTCCTCATGCATCTGGGACACTTCCGTGGAAGCTGCCCCAAATCCAGGCACAATGTGGGCAACATGCACCACATGTACCTTGTTGTGGTGGTTTTTTCTCCAGAGACAGGTGAAAACCTTCTTGAAGCCCTTGCGGAAATGCTTGGAGACTAGGGCGTAGACGATGGGGTTGAGGCAGGAGTTGGCGTAGGCCATGCAGTGGGAGAGCAGGCGGAAGGCGTAGGTGGCCTGGTTGAAGGGGAAGTCTCCATAGAGGTATCGGAGGATGACTACGTGGTAGGGCAGCCAGCACAGGCAGAAAAGGATAGTTACAATGATGACCATCTTGGTTACCTTCCACTTGGCCTTCCTGGACTCTGAAATGTCCTCCAGAGGGTCCACTGCTGTCCACAGGTACTTGATGGTTCTGGTGTAGGAGAGGCTGATGACCAGCACTGGGATGATGTAGCCGAAGGCAAACGTGTTGGTGTCCATGACCTTGCGTCTCCACTCCTCCCAGCCAGGCATGCAAATGTAGCTGGACTCCCACTCAATCAGGTCATAGTAGCTTAGGTAGGGTCCAGCAAAGACCACAGAGAGGCCCCAGATCACAGCCATGGCTGCCACTGCACTGTGGGGAGTGCGCAGCTCCCGGGAGCGCAGCGGGTAGCGGATAGCCAGGTACCTGGGCAGGAGAGAAAAGCAACCAGCACTGAGGTTTCAGCCGAGCTCTGCCTGGTCACATAAATTCCTGGGACTAGAGAGTGACCCTACCTGTTATCTCACACCCTCTTTGACATATAGTCCTGGGTAAAGCAGCTTTTCTCTCTCTAACAAGGATGTGTGCCTTTCTGGCCATGGCTGGCTCCCTGCTCCAGGTATGGTGGGGTGGGTTATGTCCCTGAGCTTGGGCACAGAGATATTTCTGTGGAGATGAGGCAGAACCTATCCAACAGAAGGAGGTCTGAACTGAAGATTTAAGACCCCGGGTAACTTCACTGGGTGATGGGGTGAAGTTTCCTTCTGCTTGCAGGGCTGTGGACATCTGTCTGGTCCTGTCTTTTCTTGGTACCTTGGAAGCAAGCACAGGGAGCAAGGTGGGCCAGGACGTGTTCCCTAGTGCAGTCAGGGCTGGAGCTTATCCCAGTGGGGACCTCTTCTTCAACCTGCACCAGAAGTGTGGGCTTAGTCAGAAGGGCAGCTGGCACAGTTGTCTTACAGAGCCCTTGGGAACAGTGTAGGTGACACCAGTCAGGGACCAGCATGTCCTGGGTGACCTCCAAGAAGGGACTGGGCTTGTGGTGCAGGTGCCTTTCTGTGCAAAGTGTAGAAGGACTGGGGGCAGGGCAGGGACAGGAATTGCTTGGTGACAAGTTTTTTTGCTGGGCTGGCAGTCCCTGAGAGGTGTTTACTGCAGGACTGGGGTCTCTCTTGCCTATTTATGTGGCTCCTGCTGTGGTGCCCTGCTGACCTTGCTGCTGCACATGATGCTTTTCTGAAATGGTGGCTCAGGGACAGTTGTTACCCTCTGAGTGGCATCTCTAATGCAGAGCTGGTGACTCTCTGTGGGAGTCTGGGGCACAGTGGGGAGCCAAGCTTGGGTCTCAAGTGCTCTAACCGTGGGGGGAGACCTTTCCTGCAGAAAGAATTGCACTTGAGAGATCTGGAAATGCTTCTTGCAAGTCATTAGGGCAAGGGAGACACAGCTGGTCCCCAAACTGCCTTTGGCATGGATCGATACCACTGGGGCTTGAATCATCTGCCTAGAGGTGGTGGGCCATGCTCTTCCTGTACCCTCTGCCCACTCAGACTGCTTTCCTTCCCCAGCCCAAGGGCACCTGTGGATTATTACCTGTCCACAGAGACAGCAGCCAGAGTAAAGCTGCTAGCATACATGGTGAGGTAGATGAAGAAATGGACAGCCTTGCAGATGAAGGAGCCAAAGACCCATCCTTCAAGGGAGTAGATGGTGGCCTGGAAGGGCACGCAGAAGACGATGAAGAAGAAGTCGGCCAGGCTGAGGTTGAGGATGAAGAGGTTGGTAGTGTTGTGGCCCATCTGCCCACTGCACAGCAGCACAGCCAGCACCAGGCTGTTGCCCACTGTGCCCAGGAGGAAGATGAGGGAGAAGACCACAGGGACAATAATCCTGGCAGGGCTGAACTGGCAATTGTCAGAGGAGTTCCAGTACCCAGCCAAGTTCATGAAGTCCTCGTGCTCCGTCATTCTGTGTCGTGGTGAGGCGCAGGAGCCTGGCACAACACAGGGAAAGATGTGAGAGACTGGAGAAACACTGCCTAGCCTGTAAGTTTGGCTGGTGGGCCTGCTGGCTCACTGCAGACACAGAGCCCTGTTCTCAGCTTTGTGACCCACATCCTTTATTGTATTACTGGTTCCTCTGGACACTGCTGACTGGAGGACAGGTAGGCTTGGTTAGGGGCAAGAGGTGTCCTGCTTCCCCATTCTGTCCTTGAAATGTTCAACCCGTGTTCAGATGTTGCCTTGGACTGATGATGCTGAATGTGAGGTTTAGGGGAGAGAGGAGGATGGCATTTGTCCCCAGCTTTCTCCTCTGTGGGAAAATGGAGCCAGGACCTCTGTCTCCCAGCTGGTCCAGATGATGGCAGGAGGGGTGTGATGTTCTTTCCAGCTCCAGTTCCAAACCAGTGATCTGGAGAAGCCAAGATGTTGCTCCCCCACTACTGACATGCAGATTTTTATCCTGCTCATGCTCTCAGCTCTTTTGGTACCTGCTCTTAGAATAGACTTCATATACTAGGCATGGAGTTGGAAATGCTTTCGGCAGCGACAACTACTTCGCAGCTCCTGTGTTGTGCCCAGGTGGGCACTTTCTGAAGATAGCTCTAATGGGACCCCTCCTCCTTTGGTTTGAGTGACCCAAATACATATTTGCTTTCTATGTCTCATAGGGCAGCTCTCCCAAGGATTTGGGCTTTTCATATCATTCCCCTGCCCAAATAAGCATTTGGGCTGCAAGCAAAAGGCAAAGTTGTGTCTGGGAGCCCTGTTTTTTCCTGTCACAGGCATAGAAATCTGTCTGCATATTTCTGAGCTTTGAAGCTGGGCAAATATTCCACACAGAGCTTCTCCTGAATAAAACATGGCCTGGGTTCTTCCCCCTGTGCAGTGTTTGTAGGGATGTGCTGTGGTTAACAAAGTGTGGCCAAAGCCACCATGGGTGTGGAGGTTGCGGAGACTGTGCAAGAACCAAACCTGTAGCTCGTGCGCTCTTTCAGGCTTGGGAATTGGTGAATGCTCCCCAGGGAGCACCAGCAGTGCCAGCGCCTGAAGCAGGAACACTGTAAGGAGGCCATTCCCACAGGATGATGTCCATGATGTCCATGAATGCATGAGCCAAAGGATCATAAAGCCCCAGAGGCCTTTTACTGCTGTCTGGGAGCTGGTTCTGCTCCCTGGGACCCAAATGGTCGCTGCCTCTCATTTGTGACCATGGGATTTCTCTGATAGCCCCAACCCATCCTGAAACAGGGGGTTTCACAGGGATGACCCAAGTTATGCTGAATGTGAAATTGCCTTGTGGCAGGTGCAGCACATAAATTTTATGTCTGGCTTAGACTCTACTGTTTTATAGTAATCCAGAGCTCCATGAATGCTGCCTATGTGGCAGAGGGATGAGCTTTCCTCTGGAAAGCTGGGATGGCCAGTACTGAAGTGTATACTACTTATTTTTGCTAGATCTGCCTCACTGTATGGAAAAAACAAATTCTAATAGCATTGTCAGCTACTTATCTCAGAAGAGAGTACCCTGTGCAGTATGGATGTGTGGGAAGCAGGGGGGCTTACACAGGGCCTGGAAGGACCAGGAAAGATAGATGTATGGGGGTCTGCCAGAAGGTCTGGTGCAAGACACTGGTTCAGGACCTCCGTCTCCTGTGCTGCTTAACTCCTCTGGGACCAGGGAGCTTCCCTGTGTGGAGGGAAGAGCAACTCAGAGTGCCACTGGTGTTTCATTCTTACATCTAGTTGATTGCACTGGCTTATGCTGTGCTTGGGATGACGTGCCATGCAAGGCTGTGGCACTGAAATGCTTCTTCCATGAGGCTGCAAAAGGTATTAGCAAAGCTGGAGAAGAGCTGACAGCTAGAAACAAGCATTGTCTTATCATCTACCCAGACAGTGTCTGTGTTGCCTGGTAGAGTCTCTGGCTGCTTCACTCTGCATTCCCCCTATCCTTCTCATTCCCAAGCTCGCCCTCTTTCTTTGCTCTCTCTCTTGCAAGGCAGATGAACTGCTAGTCAGCCCTCCTCAAAGACTGCTCTAAAGAGAACAAAATGACAGGGATACACCTGCACCCCCACTTGCAAATCAAGGAAGGCAACAACTGCAAGGAAGGCACCCCTCCCTGGTGCCACCTGCAGTGCCATCTCTTTGCAGTAATAGCACATCACATAGCCTGGTTGTGGTCCAAATTTGATATCCCTTGATGTTTAAGTGAGCAGTTCATCCTTTACTTGGAAAAACTGTTTATGTCTGTCAGGGAGCCATTTCTGTCGTCATTCACCCCTCAGCTCTAAGCTTATTTCTTGAGCCCATAGGAACAGGAGTTCAGGAAGCTTTGTGGATTCTTTCGGGGGACAGTCAGTGGCCAGGAGCAGAGTGCAAGCTGGGATGTGGTAGCAGGATGGTGGTTGTGCCATTGCCGCAGCGTTGAGGTTCTCCCTGGTTGCTCGTGGCTCATGACCGAGATGGGAAGGATCGTGAAGACAAAACAGTGCTTCAGTCCCCTTTTACAGATGAGAGTTGAGACACAGAGAGCATGAAGAGATGGCTTTGCAACCAGCTGGATCAGGGAACTCATTGATGCATCAGAGAAACAAATCTCTGCTGGGTCAGCTCTGATTCCCCCCTCTGTGTACGGTCCTGTCTGCAGACAGGACAGCGACAGAACAGACATGGAGTGGGAGCAGGGTCTCTGAAGTGACATACATGAACTGTGGCACTGGTGCTGGGGCACTGAGATGCTAAGAGAGTCATTTCTGGCAGAGTGGGATGTCTCCAGGTCCCTATTTAGGATCTTGCTGGGAAGCTGCCACTCACCCCCATGGCTCTGTTGTCCCTTGGAAGCATTTTGCAACCTTCTCATACCTTTTTGTGAACGGGTGTGTGTCAATGCTCCCGAGTTTCACTTGGTAATGAATAGCCTTAAGGAGCAGTGAGAGGAACAACTGCTGGAGAGGAAGGATGATACAGAGCATGGGCAGCCAGGTTACTCTCCCAGATCTGCTGCTTGAGACTAGCAGGAGCAAAGGCAATATGATGGAGAAAGTAATATTCCCAGGGATGAGAACCCAATCAGTGGCAAAGTTGGGACTCAAGAGACCTGATTTTTCTAATGAGGGTTTGGTGAGGAATTGGCTGGGGGAATGGTTCCCAATACCAGTTAACAAAAAGTCCAACACAGAGCCCTGATGGGGACAAGCAGCATGTCATGCCAGGGAAGCTGTGAGCCAGCACAGCCAACTCCTGCGGCCAGGGAAGGTCAAGAAAGACAGGAGGAGGCAGTGTAAGGGGACAGATAGCAGTGTCGGGAGGGACAACAGAGACCCTGTTGATATGGACAGATGGGAGCAAGGAGAAGGACGGGGAGCAGGCAGCCTGCAGTCTCTGCTGCAGTGGGAACTCCCCAGGCCGGCTCTGCTGCTGTCCTGGCTGAGGGTGCCTCCGCTCCCCCCGTGTGCAGCAAAGCTGCGTCATTCGCTCTTCAGGGCCACAGGGCAGAGCCCCCCGAGCTGCTTCGGGAGCCCACACTGCCCTCCAGCACCTTCCAAGCAGACCACCTCCCGCGTCGTGCCCAAGTTGGGCAGTGGCGGGCGCCCCATTCGCGGCGGGCACGGATGCTTGTGCCCCGGGGGGCTGCCCTGGCCCCGGAGTCGTTCCCTGCACCGACCGTCCCGTCCCGTCCCGTCCCGTCCCGTCCCGTCCCGTCCCGCCCCGCCAGAGGGAGCGGCTCAGCCCGGTGCGGGGTCCCCAGCTCCCGGACGGACCCCGCTCCCCCCGCGCCGGCGGGACCCCACCTGGGCCGAGGGCAGCTCCCGCTGTTGCTGCCGGTCCCACCTCTGCCCCCGCTGCCGCTGCCCGGTCGCGGTGCCGCCCGGACACAGCCCGTGCTGGTGCCACTTCTGCCCCCGCTGCCGCTGCCGGTGCCCGGTGCCGGCGCCGCTCGGGCAGAGCCCGGTGCCAGCGGCGGCTCCGCCCTGGCCCCGCGCCCCCGCTCCCGCACCCGCTTTCACACGAAACACACGCTCCAATACCTGCACCCTGCAACACACGCCTCCCGCCCGCAGATCGCGCCCAGAACACGCCGATGCCCCCGAACTCACACTCGGAGCATCCCCCGGCACGCACAACCTCCGGAGCACCGACACCGAGCACAGCCTGGCGCACACACACTCCTCCAGACACACCTGCACGTCCACACGCACATCCCTCAGCACCATCCACCGCTTCCCTGTCCCTGGCACTCGGGAAGGCTCCAGGGGTTCCTGGGGATCGGAGGGGCAGCTGGAGTCCCCCAGCAGCTCCCCTCCGGGGGAATTAGGGCCACTGGGAACAGGCTGGGTGTCTCTGAGGGAACCCAGTGAGGCACCAGCTCCTCGGGGACACACACAAACACATATTTCAGACCCCTAGCAGCCACAGGTTCACGGCGTGGATGCCCCCAGCCCCTCTCCTGAGGGGCATCCTCATGGCTATTCTCCTTCCCTCCCTACCTCTTTGGCCACTGTGTTGTGCTGTGTGCTGCTTCAGCACCCAGAGTGATGGTGTCACTGGGGAAGGAGGTGCAGGGTCTGTGTAGTACGAGGTAGGGCAGGAGCCTCCTGGCCCCAGACGGGAAGGATGGTGGACTGTACACAGTCAGCAGTGAGCCACAGACGGAGCAGGAGGCTGAGTGCCTGTGCCACCAGAGGTGGTGGAAGTGCAGCTGACCAGCTCTCACAGACAGAGCCCATGCCAGCCCTGCCTCAGCTGGCAGGGTCTCAGCAGCCAGACGGCTCCATGTAGCTCCTGGCCAAGGTCAGGGCTGTGCACTGTGCAGGGTAGATGCAGAGGCACACTGAGCTTTCATACAGAGAACCCCATAATGGAGTCATCACCGGTGGTCCAGAACTCAACACGTTTCCCCGCTCTCTTTTGGACCACAGGAGAGGGATATGCTGGTGAGAAGATGCAGTGTCAGCTTCTGACTGTCCTCTTGGGTTCCCTGCACCCCAGGGTCAGCGTGTGGGCTCCGGGGATGTGTGGGATGGGCTGGACACCTTGTTCCAGCGGGGCTGGTGGGTCCAGGCTGCTGGAGAGCTGCTGGCCAGCTGTGAACTTTGCAGATGGCAACTCCCTGAGGTGGGTTTTCCTGGTGCTGTTCTCCAGGACACCGTCTGCTTTCTGCCTGCCTGCAGCAGGCACTGTGGTGCTCCATGGCTCACATCACCACCTTGTGTCCCTCTGTGGGTGTTACCAGTGCAGAGCTATGCCTGCCTGGCATGGTGGCTGGGACAGCCTCTGGCCTTGGTCAGCAAGGGGCTGCTGCCCTCCTGACAAGGATCCCTGATGAAGCCTGAGATCTCTGCAGGACTTGGCCTCCCTGAGCTGGCAGGGCTAAAGCTCTGGATGAAACATCTGCTCCCAGCACTGTGCTGCTGCTCAGGGCTCCGGGGCAGGGACTTGCCACATGTGTTGGCCACCATAGTCCCTCAAGGCCAGGCCCAGCCTCATCTCCTGGGCACTGCTGCTGTGCCTGCCTTGAGCCTTCCTCTTGCCTCTCCTCCCTTCTGCTTTCTTGCTGCCTGGGCACTTGGCCCCTGCAGGAAGGCACCTTCCGCTGGAGCAGGGTGGCAGTGAGGGCAGGGTGTCGATTCCCTGGCATAGTGGGTAAGAGGATGATGATCCCTAGGACATGGTGTGCAGTTCCTGGAATTGTGGTCTCCAGAGTAGCCCCCGGGCTTGGCCCAGTTCCCTGCTCCTCTCCTTCGACATCCCTCTATCCTGCTACTCATCCATATTTGTCTTTCTCCACCTCAGTCTCCCTGTCCCCCACTTTCCTGCTCCTTATCCCTCTTTGTCTGTTTCTGTTTGGCTCTCCATCACTATCTTCAGCAGACCAGATCACCAACATACAAAGCAGGGTCTGTATGTGTATACAAAAGTGTACTACTGTGTACACTTTCGTATAATGTACAAAAGGTACATTGTATAATTCTGTGTGGGTCACACTATGTATCTACAAAGCCTTTGCATTCCAAGAGCTGTAAGACACCAAGGTGTTCTCATAGGTGGGTGACAGTCAAGCGATTGGAGCTACAGGAGAGAAAGAAGGAGGGAGAAGCATCTGAATCATGATGCTTCAATCATGATTCAATCATGAATCATGAATGAAGAATCAGAAAAATTCTCTGATGGCACTAAAAGCAGCAGCCCTTGGGCCATGTCTTCATCTTCTACATCCCACTCCCTCCCTCTGCATCCCCTAGGTATCTAGATCCCTGCCCTCCTCCCTGTCTGTCTTTGCCTGTTCTATTCACAGAATCTTAGAATGTTAAGGATTTTGAATGGACCATAAAGATCATCTAGTCCCAACTCCCTCTGCCATGGGCAGGGACACTTTCCCCTAGACCAAGTTGCTTAAGGCTTTTATCCAACCTGGCCTTGAACACTGCCAGGGATGGGGCAACCACAGCTTCTCTGGGCAACCTGTTCCAGTGTCTCACCACACTCACAGTGAAGAATTTCTTCCTAATATCTAACCTAAATTTCCCCTCTTTCAATATTTGTACCCATTACTTCTTGTCCTATCACTACAGTTGCTGATGAAGAGTCCCTCTCTGGCTTCCCTTTAGATACTGGAAGATAGAGATACTATTGTGCTGTTCTTTGTCCTTCCATCTCTCTCTTTGCCTATCCATCCCTCTGTCTGGCTTCCTGTGCCTCTGTCAGGCTTCCCAACCCTCTTTTTCCCTGGATGAAATTTTTCCAGCTTCCTTGTACCACTGATGTTCTCTCTATTTTGCGACCCACTCTGTTCCCTCTCTTTCTCTGTCTCTCACTGTTCACTGGTCACTGTTGCTCTCTCTGTCCTTCTCTCCATTGCTAGTTTTGCTTGCTCCATCTCTCTGCCTTGCTCCCCATCACTGCTTTTTTATTTCTTCATCCCTCTGATTCATTTCCCGCCCCTCCTTTTTTCTCTCTATGCCTCTGTTCCACTCATCCCTCTATTTCTGTCTCTATCCTTCCGTGCTGTTCCCTGTCTTTTCTTTCTCTAATTCTCCATTGTTCTCCTTGTTTTTCTATTTTTCTTACTATCCTAGTGTCCTGCTCATCGCTGTCTTTGTATCCCTTTTTCTGGCATTCTGATTCTCAACTTTTTCATTTATCTCTGCCCTTCTTTTTCCTGCTCTCTCCCCCATCTTGTTGACTGTTACTGTTTTTTCTTTCTCCAGCTCTCTGTCGTGATACTGTCACTCTGTTCACCTTCCTGTCAGTATTTTTTGTCTATCTCTCTGTCCAACAACTTGTCCTATCATTTCCTGCTATAGAACTCTGCCCACTGGCTGTCACTTTTTTGTCCTTTCATTGGTCTGTCCTTTGTCTTGAATCAGCATTCCTTTTTTCCAGTATCTTGTGCTAATCCTTGTTTTATCTATTTTTCTGTCTGTACATCCCGTTTCCCTGTTCGTTTTTCTACCCCTCTGTCATTCTGCCTGTCCCTGTCTTTCTTGCTCTGTTCCACCATCCTGTTCCCCACCAGTATTTTCCCTTCATCTCTGTTGTGTTCCTTGTCCCTCTCTTTTTCTCTCAGTCCTGCTCCCCATCCATTTTTGATTTGTCCATCTGTCCTGAAGCCCAACACTATTTTTTGTTTCTTCATCTCTGTCCTTCTGCCCATCATAGTTCTGTCTTTCTCCATTTCTGTCTTGATATGTCCCTTATTTTTCTCTTTCCTTCTGCCCTTCTTTCTTCATCTGTCCTGCTCCACTGCCCTCTTTTAATTTCTGTTCTTTGTTATTTCCCCTCTCCTATTCTGTTGCCTAGTCCTTTGTCCTGCTCTCTGTCCCTTTTTTCTCACTGTTCTTCCTGTGCCTTTTCTTTCTGCCTCTCCCTTCTGCTCCCTCTTTCATTCTTTCTCTATGTCCATAATTATTCTTGCCTCTCTCTCCTTTTGTCCTGCTTCCCATTTCTATTTTGTAATGCTCCATCTGACCTGGCCAACTATTTTTTTCTTGATCTCTGTCCTATTTCCTGTCCCTTTCTCTTATCCCAGTGTACTGCTGCACATCCCTCTCTCAGTTTAATGAGACAGAAGTGTTTGCTAAGGAGGATGAGTTACGAGGAAGACCAAAACTCCTCCCTCCAAGCAATTGTAAATCTGAAATTAAGAGGCTCCAATTGAGAAAGTGTGGAGAAAGGAAAAATAACAGCCCTTTATTAGAGGATATATGTGTATTGGCAGAACAACAAAAGAACACAAAACAAAACCCCAACTGAACACTAACCCTATACCCAAAATCCCTTTAAAAAAAAGTGAACAGTTCAGTTTGTGCCTTTGGTGCGATTCCAACCACGGTCAGCAGGGGGCGCTGTTGGATCGCTGGAGGGGCAGAGCCCGCAGTGCTCGGGGTGGCCGACAGGGGGCGCTGTTGGGCTCTGGCGGTCGCCACGTGGGTGCCCCGGGTGTGCTGGGGGGGCCCAAATGGAGCCCTTCCCTCCCCCTCCCCGGGAAGGGGAAAAAAGAAGAAAGGGAAGTTCTTCCCAAAGGGACTCCCGGTGTCTGCTGCTGGCCCTGGGACTTCCCCTTCCTTCGCTGAGGTGCACAAAAACCGCTGCCAAAATGCCGGGAGCCGGGGAGGGAAAACAAAGGTGGCTCTCTCTCTTCCCAAAGTTCCTCTCTGATGAAGTCCAAGCAGGTCCCACCAGGCAGGAAAGTGGGGATGGGGTAAAGGGTAGCCACCAGGAGCGGGCAAGCCGGGGCCAGAGGGAAAAAAAACCCAACAAACCAGCTGGGCTGAGAACAAAACACACCTCTCCCTCCATTCCTGCAGCCAACAAACTGAGCTCCTTCGCCCCTCCCAAGGCTATCAGCCTGGAATGTCAAACGGAGGCCACTTCTTTTGTGTTTCGGGAATACCCAAGGCAAAACCAGTCTGCCCAAACATCGCCCCACACACACACACACATCGTGGGGCAGGGGGAAGGGAGAAATTCCTGTTTAGTTTTTAGAACAAGTGAACCCATGACATTCTCCTAGCTCAGTGCTGTGTCACCGTTACAGCACTCCTGGCCACTCGCTGCCTCTGCGCAACTTCTTTTTAATTTCTGATCGCATTTCGGCTGTGCCTCGGGCAGCCAGTACAGTGGACGAGGGGTGCAGCTTTCTCTCTGCTTTGAGAACCAAGTGCACTTCAGCAGAAACAAAGCACCTCTGATGCAGGCAGATGGGCGGGAGAAGTGCTACCTTTGCTCACTGTCCTCAGGGAGGTGTTTCTTTCGTCATTCTGGATGTTTTAGGGCGATGGTGGCTCATTTTCCCAGGATCATGCCCTTTCCCAGGCAGCTCTGGGCATAGGGTGCCACTTGGTGGGCTGAAGGTGTGTATCCCTGGGCCCCAAGGCAGGTACCTCGTGACACCTTCTCAGCAGGTACCCACAACCACTGTTGCTGCGGGCTCCTAAGCAAGCCGAAAACACAGGGATTTCTCCATGGACCTGACTTAGGCACTGTAGGTGAACCAGCAGAGACAGAGCCCTGACTTTGTGCCATCCCAGCAAACAGGGACTGCGCAGTCAACTCCTGTGCATGTAACACAAAAGCTGAGCCTGATTCCTCAAGTCATGCAGCTCTGGGCCTGACCCTTGGGCTCCTGGAGGTAATTTCCATCACATTAGGATCATGGAGCTAATTTCAGTCACTGTCCCCATGAGTTGAGTAAAACTCAAGTCTTTCAAGACTGTCCAAATCTCAGTGGAAAAGCCCCTTCTCCCTCACATGCTTCAGGTACTGCTTGGATCTGGCAGCTTCTCGCGTGCTTCAAATCAATCCCAGCCCCCAGAGATGCTCAAGCCACCCAACCCTGTCCCTCTCTGTCCCAGAGACCTTCATTCCTGTTACTGGGGCAGGGAAAGCAGGTGTAAGAGTAGACAAGGCAGCAAGGCACAGCACATGTTAAATATCTTTATGAAGTCCATCTTATATACATGGATACAGAATCACTTTACAGACTTTAATCAGGAGGCCACGCGTGCTTTATTTCAGCGAATTAAGGGCAAGACTACAACATGTCCCTGTTTAACTGGTTATTAGTACGTGGGCTGATGGTACCTGCACGGTATCACTAACACAGTAACCATGGAATAGTCAGTGCAAGAGCTCGGCTGCACGGAAGGAGTGATCCACCTCACTTGCACTCACACACGTAAAACAACGATGTTTTGACCAATCCTTTATGCTACGGGTGTTGCGCTAAGGTAATAAAGATTTTGTCCCAAACTGGCAAAGGGCTTGGTGATCAACTTGTACCCGTTCAGAAGCAACAGCAGTTGTGTGGTAACTTTAGTTACTTGGGGGTTAAACCTGAGGCAAAGTGCAGATGTCACCACTGCTCTGTGCAGGCAGTCAGCAGGGCTGAGAAAGCCCAGGGCTGTGAGGGAGCCAGGGCATCTGGGCTTGGGAAGGCCCAGGGAGATTCCACTCGGAGCTGTGCAGGGCAGCAGGGCTGACGGGAAGACAGGGTTAAACCTCCCTGACCCACCAAGTCTCCTGGGAGAAGGTGAGCAATGGTGAGTTCACCAAGCACACCTGGCATTTCAAAGGCCACCTGAGTGAGCAGCAGGTGGAGACTTGGGCTCCATACAGCAAACTGCTCTGCTCTGTGCTGGAAGGACGAAGTTTATTTCACATTTCTTCTGGTTTGGATTCTAAATAATACTTCAACTTTATTTTTACCCAATAAGCTTCCAGCAGCAGTAGGTCTGTGGAGCAGCCTCCAGAGAGCCCCAACTCTGCAAAGCTGGCATTTTCTTTCACTGCCAGCTCCTTGGATGGTGGGGGGGTTGGTTGTTTGTATCACAATGGGTGTTGGTGCCTCAGTGGTCCGTGGCCTCTCCAGCTGGGATTCTTGCTGTGCTGCCGACTGACATCCTGTGCTCTCCAGAGCCCACTTCCAGAAAGATTCACCCCCAACTGCACAGATGACCTGCTGCTGCTGGCTCCTAGTTCCCAGTAGAACGTTTCCCTGCAGTTGAAGTGAGAGGAAAGTTTAGATTTCCTGGCTGAACTGGCACACAGCCCACTTTGGGAGCACCTCCCCTCCCGACCTGCCATCACACTGTCAGCCACGCCAAACAGACAAATTTGAAGCCAACAGAGATGTAAAGCTGAGCCCCTGGAATCTGAGACACCATGTCTGCTGCAGATGATTCTAAGTCCCAGTGCTCCCTCAGAGCAGCCAAGACTCACTGAAAGCACATGAGTTATACACTAGTCTGGTGCCTGGCGAGGCTTTGCTATCTTCTGTGACAAAGGTTGACTCCTCCCTGGTGCTGTGAGCCGTGGCAGGGACGAGTCCAGACCCACTGTGCTGGCACCCCTGTGCCTCTGGCAAGGCTGGGCTTTGCGTGGCAGAACCTGGCCCCAGTGGGACCAGCTAACGAGAACAACCTCAGTGCTCGGAATCAGGCACAGCTACTGGGTGAACATGGAAGCAGAGCTGCAGGTGAGGCCCAGCCACCTCCCCAAGGATGCATCCAGCATCTGTGCAGCTTTTGGCTGCAGCAACAACGCAGTTTAATCCCTGGCTTGTTGCTCCAGGTCCCAGGGGACAGCTAGGGTTTTGCACACCTGCGGCTGGAAGGCCTGAGGCTAAGCAAGAAGCAACCTTTTTATGCTCCCAAGAAGTGCTCAGTGTGGGGGAAAGACAACAGTGAAACACAACAGACCTCCTACCTCAGCTGGGGTGTCAGGAGGTAAACATTTTCTTAAGTTTGGAAAGGAATCCCTCCTTGTTCTCCTCAGCCTCAGGCCTATCCCCGCCTGCAGCAGCGCTAGCCTTGGCCCTGCCACCTGGACACAAACAGCAAAGGGCCGCAGTCAGAGACATCTCCCACCAGTACTAGAGGGTTATTTTAGTCAGGGAATGGTCAAGCAAAGGCAGCTAGTTGTGCTGCATCCTCACATGGTAGTAAGCTACACACAACCACCTGGCACTGGAGAGCCCGGATCCCAGAAGTGGAAAAGCCAACCATTGGCTCAGATACCATTCCCCTCTCCCCAGCCCTCCAACAAATGAGGGAAATCCCCACAGGCTTCGGAAGCAAGCACTTGGAATTGAGAGTCTGCCACTAAAAAGTGACCGCAGCCAGCCGGGGCTTTACTGGGTTAAAAAAGCTGTCCTCGTGGTCCGCGGAACAAGCTCGTCCTGTTTCAAGGTTGTGTCCTTGCAAAGCAGTGCAAAACCACACCAGAAGCCTGATCTGTGTCACTGCAAGCACCGCTCAGACAAACAGTATCAAGGAGAAAAAGAACTCAAAGTAGAATTAAAAAGGCTACAAGTATTTCAGACCAACTCTCCAGATAAGGAATCTTATAATTGTCCTGAATGTAGAGGTCCTGAAAAGTTATTCGTCCCTCCAGAAGTGGCTACAGCAAGAACAAAGGAGATGTCTTTGCTAATCTGCTTTTTCTACAGTAAATCCATCAATAACAAGACCCCAAAATCCTCCTAAAGCTTTTTCTGAACACAGAGAACACGAAGTCCAGTACTCGCCATCCTCCCAGGGCTGAGTGCCAGGCTCAGACTGATGCAACGGAATGAAATCCCGGGGCAGAACACGCCTCTGTCCACCCGGGGCATTGCATTGCTGCTGCCCCGAGCGAAGACACACCTTCAGCAACAGCCTGTCCCTACACTGCAGTCTACTGGCAGTTGTTTTAATCCACCTTGCCGCTTCATCGTGGTAAAAAATGGAAGGTTTGATTTTTAAAAAAAATTAGTTTGGAGAATGTTTTTTTCCCCTTTGGTAGATAAATGCCTTTAAAAAGCTGGAATGGAAGTTTAGTGCTCAGAGCCCTCTCCCCTTCTCCCCATGGGTATCTGTAACATGGGAAAGACATAATTTCTGTATTAGGAAAGCACTATAAAACAGAACACTGGGAAATATTTGGCAGATGCTGCCTTCCCATATCCCACACCTGAGCCTATATTCCTGAGGCTTTGGCATGTAGTACAGCAGACCTGAGTTCCTGGGATCATTGAGCAGCTCTGAAAGGCTCCCACCTTTGCTTAAATGCCCTGTTTGGTTTCAAGCCAAAAAAGGGAATCCAAATGGCTTAAAAAAGTTAATTGTTCAATTAAGCAAGGAAAAGCTGTTTTCCAGTAGTGAAAGACAAAGCTCCTTCCTTACTATTTTACCATGTGTGTTGGCTTTAGCTGCTACCCTTGCCAGGTACCTCACTCCAGAAACTTAAAACAATTGCTGAAATCTCAGTTTTCCATCTGGAGCTGGAAGAGCAGCTTCACAAAAGTCCCCACTGACTCTGCTGCTCTATCATGGTGGACACTGTCTATTCACCAGAGCCAGCACTTGACATCAGTGGACACTCCTACCCCGGGTTCCCCCACGTGCCCAGGGCACAGCCTGACAGCAGAACTTCCCATCAGCATTGCAGGAGAAACATCCTGCTGCAGAGTCAGAAGCACAGCAGATGAACTCACATGGAAAACTGGCCGGAAGGACCTTGTCTTTTCCTACCTCTGCTACTAAGGCGAGTCCTGGCACAGGGGTGGAAGCGGGGAGCAGGAGGCATTCATCACCACAGCTTGTCAGGACCCTGAGTACCTCAGTCCCTGCTCTCTGTTCACACACAGATGTGACAAGTACTGGAGTAAAGTTTCCTGGGAAGAGGCTGCCTCCCTGCTTCGTGCTACAGCCTGTTAACACCACACTACAACTATATCCAAAATACCGCGCTCAGCAGCAGTGCCGAGCACCACCTCAAGGTGACCCTGGCTCACCTTCCTCCCCAGGCACCCTCAGGAAGCGCTCTGCACGCCCACACCAGCTGCTTCACAAGGAAGGAGCGTGAATTCCCCCCGCTCACCTGACGCTGTGTTCGTGACCCCGTTCACTGTGCCATCCACATCCGTCTCGTCCTCCGCGTAGCTCATCATTAAGGCTCGCTGGCGATCCGTCAGCCTCCTGGGGGCCCAACACAGGAGATGGTTAGGGCTGTCCTCGGGGCCAGGTGCACCTACAGCCCTCCCCAAACCTCTCCAGCGGCACCCACGAGAGGCAGCTGCTGGAAGGACAAGGTGAACACACCTGGAATACACCAGGAATCCCTACAGTGAGCCATCTATAAATAATAACCACGCAGTGGAAAAGGAGAGACAGGATCCACCGCATGTCACTCCACTGCAGTGAAAATCACAAAATATTTTGAAGTGCTTGGGAGGAACCGTAAGGAATAAGAATTTTCACAAATTCTGAATGTCTTTTTGCAAGAAGTTCAAGATTTTGCAAAAACTTGCTTTAGCTCTACTTACTGAGGGACTTTTATCTTTATGTGGATGTAGTGGTCTCCATAGCCATAACTGTTGACCTTGGGAATGCCTTTCCCACTCATTCGAATTCTCTGGTCTGGCTGAATACCAGGCGGTATCTATGAACACAGATGTCACATTTATTACTCTAGTTTAACCATTTATATAGTAATTAGGTGTCTATAAAAATTATCTACTTCTCCAGCAAGCTTCAAAGGAGGATGGGAGAGCTCTGGTACACTCAGGACACATACTAAAGCTGTGTCCATAATGATGGAAAAGCTTTTGATGAAATGAGTAAAGAACCTGGCACAGGCTGTAGCCCTTGGATGGGATTTGTCCAGCAATCCTTTCCTTTCCCTGTCCCTTCACAGTGACAAGAAAGGAGCTGTGACACAGCAAGTCACAAACTACCCAAGGCTCAATCCTGAAGGAATCTGAAACATGATACTGGCAGACCTCAGAGATTTTCCCCACCTTCGCACCTTCCTTTGCCCCATCGATTCATGCCCGACATAACGGTACTCACCGTGATGTTGATTGTCTCGTACAAGCCTTGACATCGGGCTGTGCCTCCCAGCACAGCCTGTGCTATTGAGATCGGGAGATCCGAATGGATATCTGCTCCATTTCTTCTGAACACAGAACTCTTCTGAACCTAAAAGGCAGGGAAGTTCCAAGGTGAAGTGAGCACACACCACCATGAAGGTCTCCCAGTAAACTGCTCTGAAGGGTCTCAGAAGAAAATGCACCAGCCAGACCCTTTATACCATCCACAAACTGCTCATCTAAGAACTATGAGTTAATATTTGGTCTTTTAGAAAAACACAGTTCTTGACACAACCATAATTAGCCAAAAGCTTAGGAGGATCCCTGCTTCCTACCTCAGCACCTCCCTCCCCTAATGCTGCTGTTAAATTATCCGTGCCAATATGGTTCTGCAGAAACAGACACTGCCTTGTCCACTACCCTGAACAGGAGAAAGCCAGAAGAGAAGAGGGAGGGAAGCACCTTTGCAGTGGCCTCATAACCTGGAAGAGAATAAAATCCACCTGCACCACAAAAGAGGTGTCAAAAAAAAATTTTCTCCTTGACAGAGATGTGTGTGACAGGATTCTGCAAGGAGAAGAGGCCCAGCTACAGCACAGGTGCAAAGCAGCCCTGAAGGTGGATCTGCAGGAGGACACTCAACCAGTCAGTCTGTTGCAGCATTTCCACAGCCCTCTTTAGCACTCTCATCCCTGCCTGCAGGCAGTTCCTCCACATTTCCAAGTCGAAACTTGAGGCGTGAAGAACCTACTCTGCATTCTTATTCACACTACCCTAAGGGCCTGGTCCTGGAACAAGGAGCTGGATTCTTCACGAGGAGATTCAAAGTCACCCCCCTTGTTACAATGCAGATCTCCTGCTGTCTCAAAGTTCACATGGATCATGTTACATCAGATATTCCAAAGGAGCACTCACTCTGCCTCCTCTGCCCATTCTGCAGCCGCTTCCCAGGCAGTTGAGAAGGAAAAAAAAACCAACTTAAATACACACAACTTACAATACGTACCCTGAACGTAATGAAAATTTCCTTCTTCCCCACAGGCATCCGAACTGTCTGCCCATCCTCAACTCCTGCGATTGGAACAGGAGGGAAGGTTACCTTGGGTTAGGATCCACGTGTTACATGTGTATCTACAACCTTGCCAATCCCAAGAGCTGCCCACCACCGCAGCACAGGCACATCCTGGAGCACCAGGCACGAGATCTCCCAGCAGGCAGCACAGTGACACTCCACAGGAGCTGTGGCCCAAGGAAGAAGGTATTTATACCTCTGAAGTGATCATTACCCCCCAGGCAGTCTCATTGGTTCAATCCCTACAGAATTTTTCAGGGAAATACATCAGATTAAAGAACACAGCAGCCTGAACAAGCTGCAGGAAAACTCCAGGCTGCTCACCCACAGTGGTCTCAAAGAAGTCTTCAGTCCCATGACTGTCTCATCCTCTCTGGTGAGGAAGGCCATCAGCACACCCTTCTGAGCCAAGCCAAGGCTTTCAGGATTCCCACCCTCTCCCCACGCTTTATCAAGAAGAAATGGAAGACCCCACAGCAACAAAACCATTGGAGTTTCACTCCTCAAAGCCTGCCTAGGAGGATCCAGACAAGAACCAAAGCTCAAGAAGGGCAAAGCAAACATTTCTATCCACGGCCAGAAGGTTCATCTCATCATTAGCCCGTTCCATTGACCTGCTCTGTTTTAAAGAAAACTTCTCGGCAGCAAAACTCCTTTTGTTGCTCTCGCATTCATACCTGTTGGCCAAGTGTTAGGAAATAATTACATTCACTTAACAGAGAGCAGCAGATGAGTACAACACTGACCAGCTGGCACAGGAACCATCACTGTCTTCTTCTGCTTGGTTTGCCCCGTTCCCCGACACACGACGCAGGGCGTGGTTATGATGGAGCCCCGGCCGCCGCAGCGTCGGCACGTCGACCTCATCACAAAGGGGCCCGTGTTTATCGTCTCCTGGGGAGAAAAACAGACCAAGCTGGTACTTTTCACCCAGTATGTTCAAGTTCTAATCACACACACAACCTGTAAGGACAGTAATATCCTTTAGCAAGGGCTGGCTCTGAAATCCTAAGAGGATGCTGCTTGGGAGAAGCTGGATGAGCTTCACTTGCCAGTGTATTCTAAATTCCACTGAACACCACCACTACTACAAGCAAGGGAAAGGGAAACACAACGCTTTTCATCTCTAGCCTTTAACGCAGAAAGAAGAAACAAAGTTCCTTACAGTGCTACAGTCATCTGTGTTCTGAGGAATCCAAGGACAACCCACTTGCTTGAATTACTGCCAGTGTCCAGGAAAACGTTGCGGAGACTAAGCTCTGGAGTGAACTGTGAGAGCAGCCCTCCAGACCATAGCACATGAGGGATCAGATGCATGGAAACTCAAAGCCTGGCAGCTCCATCTTTACCTGCATTTTCTTACTTCATGGTTACCCTGGGGCTATCATCACCTTCCTCCACCCCCAAATCAAAGGATCCCATTTAACGCCCAAGGAATTTCAGAGCCGTTACGTGGCATGAATATGGTTTGTGCAATAGCAGAGAATCCAGGCTGAAGGCCTGTGCTTTCAGCTGAGCACAGCACTTCTTTAACACTAAGAAAATCTTCCTAGGGCCGATTAGCATCAAGTTGACGTTAACTCGGCTTTACCCGAGATCAGCTGTTGACTGTGGCGAGAATTTTTCACCATGGAATGAACTGATCTGCCCCAACAAGGAAAAGCACAGCAGAACTGGTGTCCTACAAGGCACTTACCATGCCTGTGCCGTTGCAGTAGTGACAGCGCTGCACTTTGGTGCCCGGTTCGTGGCCTTTGCCATCGCACCGCTCGCATGAGTCTTGGATGTTCACCACAATCTCCTTGTTAACACCTTTTGCAGCTTGGGTGAATGTCAGTTCCATGATATACTGCACAGGAAACATGGATATTGATCTGTGACTGATGTGTAATAGGGTCTTAAACAGATTGGTTTAGGCCAAATACAAAACAATGCTGAAAATGGACCCAGAAAATAGAGCAGGGGGAAGAAACAATCATTCAGAAGGGTTTGCCTAACCTGAAGAATTAATAATCTATCTCAAATAAATAAAAAAGGGGTTCAAAATGATCACACACGTTATAGGAACGACGGTTACACCAGGCTGATAAGCATCAGGTTGTGTAGCATCAACGAGAATTTTTATGAAAATGCTGTGTGGTAGGAACAAGACTTAAAAATAGAAAAGAAAGTAAAAATAGAAGTCGAGTGTTTCCCTGCTCTCAGGAAAACCCTTTTTTTCTGAAGGTTTGGTTTCACAGGAATGCAGCAACAGGTGAGGCTGAAGCGTTTCAATCCCAAAGGCAGTAGCTGCTCCTCCCCAATAAACTTTTGCTTTGCCAAGGGAAGTCATTAGCAAAGATGACTGCACATAAGAGGACATTCTCTTTACAATAAAACGGTCACTTTTAGTAAAGCCAGAAGTACCAGAAACATTTGGTTTTGAAGACAGCACGTGAAATGACAACACTTAAAGGAGCAGTCAGCTGCAGCACAAAGAACAAGACACATTCTGTTTTATTATGGGCTCCACTGCAAAGTTAAACTAATGAAGTTGCAAAATTAAACCAATTAAGCAGCCAAACCTATCGCTGGAAGGCCTGGTTTATAGTTACAAGCTGTTTTGTGGGTTTTAGCATTACAGATCACAGCAGGCATATGTAAATCAACCTGCAGCAGCAAAGATGCCTCTACAGCGATGGAACCGTTGGGCAACACCAACTGGTGTCAGTAAACACCAAGGGAAGTAGCTCAAGTCCAGAAAAAATAACTCTGTCTGGAGATGCAGCTTATCAAAAGTTTGACTCTCCCCCCATGGGACACTCACAGACTGACATTCCCAGAACTAACTCTCTGCTGAAGCTCTTGCTCCCAGAGTGCTCTGTGACAGACCAGTGTGTCCCTCCCCAGCTTTTGAGTTTTTAATTCCACTTCTAAACAAAGGCAACTCCTACCTCCTGTGGCTGGTCAAAGACACTCTGAAAATCACCGAAAGGGGATCCCGAAAACTCCCCGAAGATCTTCCGGAAAAGCTCCTCGGGATCAATGGAGGGGCCGCTGCTCCAGTACTGCCGCCCTGTGCCGGCGCCGGCCCCGGCCGCGCCAGCCTCGAAGCTCGCCGTGCCGTAGGCATCATACTGCTTCCGCTTCACCTCATCGCTCAGCACCTGGGGGAGCAGAACGGGGCCAGCTGGGCACGGGATGGATCCCCAGCGGCCCGGAGAATCCCTGGCTCTGGCACTGCCCCCGTGGGCCCGCGCTTATCAGCCTTCCCTGCCACCAGGAGGGCTCACGGAGCTCTCGGTACCACAAGCTGCTTCTTCCTCTCTTGGCTCAAAATTGGGAAAATGACAATCTTACTGATTTATAATAAGCAAGAATAACTTATATTACATAACCAGTCATTAATACATCAGGTGAAAGCTGGTAACAGTGCTGGGGTAAAAAAAAAACAGGGCTGGGGAAGCACGATGAAGGTTCCTCTGTCTCAAACACCTACTGACAGGTTTTTTATTTGATTACTTATTTTAAGCTGACAATGCTAAGGAAGAGCACAAACTGAAAGAGCCCAAAGTACCTAAATCAGATACTTGGGCCAAGTAATTTCCTGGAGACACCGTTGGGACAGAGGTGCTCCAGCCTGAAGTGCATCAAAAAACAGCTGTGGTTTTACAGGAACTGTTTCCCCTCATCTATCCTCCAACCTTTTCTCCTTTTCATCACCGTGAAATCCTGCTGTTACCTCATAGGCTTCTGCCAGCTGAGAAAACTTCTCCTTTGCTTTGGGGTCATCCTTGTTTGTGTCAGGGTGGTATTTTTTTGCCAACTAAACAACAAAAACAAACCATTAGAGAAAGGCAAGGACTTATTTACTTCAGTGTATCTCACACGCCAGGAAAAACACATCAGGCAGAGCTCGGCATACACCACTTCTATTTCAGGGAACTAAATCCCTTCATTTTTTATTATCAACCCTATATAAGGAACTACAGGAGCTGCTCCTGATTCTCCCAGCAAGCCCAGTCCTTCTGGAAGGAAACGGGAGGCGACAACACAGGCAGACCACGCTTTGGAAGAGACTCCCAACACCATGTGCGGAGCTGTCCCACTGCTCTCTCCCCTCGCCTCCAGCGGGGATCTCAAGGGAGGATTTACTCTCTGCCACACCGGACAGGCAGCAAGGCAGTTCTGCCCCGGTCCCCGCGCAGCCCCGGCCGGACGCACCTGGTAATAGGCCTTCTTGATCTCCTTCTGGGTGGCGGTGCGGGGCACCCCCAGCACCTGGTAATAGTCCTCCTTGGTGCGGGCCCCGCTGCTGTGGAAGGCGGCGGCGGCAGCACGTTTCGTCCCTGCGGGAGAGGAGAGAGAGGGGCCGCGGTGAGGGGCGGGCCGGGCGGGAGGAAGGACACGGCCGGGGGAAGGACCCGCGCCCCGCCGCCGTCCCCCGTCCCTGCCCTGCCGCCCCGCTCACCCGCGGCGCAGAGCCCAGCTCGGAGCAGCAGAAGGCGGCGCGGGGCGCGGGCGGGCGGAACGCGGAGCCCGCGGAGCAGCAGCAGCAGCGGC
>VXAY01002132.1:1756233-1778761 GCA_013399855.1 Oxyruncus cristatus | reverse complement strand
GGCAGTGCCCGCGTCCTCCGGCCGCGCTGCGGGTGCGTCGCCCGGGTGGCCCTTCCTTGGCACACCTTGGCACCGGAGGCTCCCGGCCGCGGGGCGCTCCGCAGGAGGGTCTGGTGGGGAGCCTCAGCTGTGTCCCGGGGCGGTGCAGCCCCCCCCGGCCGGGAGCTGCTGGCGTGGGTGTCCCTGTCCCGTGGTGCTGCACCCTCCTGCCGCTGGACACGGGTGGCCACAGGCAGTTCATGCCCGGTTCCTGCTGCCCGCCGCCCCAGCTCGGCTCGGTGCTTCACCTGTGCTCGGTAGGCCCTTTCGGGCAGCGCGGGCTTACCCAGGCGCGAACCATGCACCCTGAGCGTGAAATGCTGGGCCCTGCTCCCGCTACCCCACTTCCGCAGGCCAAGAGGAAGCGCTGGGCCCCACGGGATGGTGCTGAGCTCCATCACCCTGCCCGTGAGCTGCACAGCTCGGCACTGCTGAGGCCAGGCAGGTCCCAGGGGGTCTGGGCAACATGTGGTGCCCAGCTCCAGTCTCAGCCCCATGAATAACCAACCCCAATCGTGCCAAGTGTCATGATCCATCTCTTCGCATGGTGTTGGCAGTAAGTAATCCTGCCATGCTCTCCACAAAGCTGTGGAGCTTGGCCAGGATGTTCCCCTGGATCCCTGTCCCTGCAGGTTGGGCAGAGATGTGGGGTCAGGGGTGGATTGTGCCAGATGAGCCTAATCCGGGATCGTTATTAGGACATAGCCCTGCTGGGGGCTCCCTGAGCTGGAAACTCCCAGCATCTCCTCAGCACCATGACCATGAGTGAGGCTGGTGCTGCTCCCAACCCTTGCATGTCAATGCATTCCTTCCCTGTAACTTCCCAAGCCATCCTTGTACCTGTGCTCACAAAACTCTGCAGACCTGGTAAGCACCCAAAACATCCTTCTGAGCTTCAGCAGTAGGAGGGGACAGAGTGGCCCCTGCCACTGTCCCAGCCTTGAGCATCCCCCCATCCCCATGGCTTGCCAGCCTTGGTGTGTCTGCAGGGCAGGTGACAGGTCATCAAAATCTCAGGTGAAGAAATGCTTGCAAACTTCAGGGTTCAGATAAGCCCCTGGCAGGGCGGAGCATATGTGCCTACGGGGTGTGGGGGCTGGGATACTCGGTTGTGTGGACACAGCATCCTCCAGGCAAGGACGTCCTGTTACCACTGCCCTGGCGTCGGTTCTCATGGTGGGGTTGTTCTGAGGGACAGTGGGCTCTTGCCCCTGTGTCCAAGGAGGTATCCAGTGTGCAAGGTGGCCTTTCCAAAAGGCCCTCCAGCATGAAACGTATCCCTGGGAATCAAGGCCACACCACCCAGCTCTGCGGGGCAGGAGGTGGGAGGTGGGTGTCTCTTCTCAAAACCCATCTCAGGTGTCACAGCAGGAAACACTGTTCGTTCCCTGGCTGAGCAGGTTGTTTATGGAGGCTCAGGCAGACACCTGACCTGGCCAGATCAGGAAGCACACTGTGATCTCACAGGAAGTGAGGGATCACATCTGAGTCTCTTCAGGCAGCGCCTGCGGGGCTCTGCTGGCAAATGCCCCCTGAGAGCTCACAGTTTGTTCTAGGGATGTAGCCAGGATGGTCCTTATGCTTTCCCAGCCGTGCTGGCATGCTGCGGGAAAGATCACTTCCTTGAGGGCTCCTGCCTGTGCATGGGGAAGTTGTGGGGCCAGGATGGACCAGCTCAGTGGTCCTTCTGCGAAACCTCAGCGCAGGGGTCCTGTGTGGTACCCCTGGAAGCTGGGGACCAGAGGTGACGGGTGTCCCCCCTCGAGGGACCAGTGCAGAGTGATGGGATGCAGTTGGTAGGACCCTTCCTCCTGGGTCTTGCTCATGCTCCTGACCTGTTC
Organism: Oxyruncus cristatus; assembly: GCA_013399855.1. Classification (NCBI taxonomy): domain Eukaryota; kingdom Metazoa; phylum Chordata; class Aves; order Passeriformes; family Cotingidae; genus Oxyruncus; species Oxyruncus cristatus. The sequence goes on along the minus strand of VXAY01002132.1, from coordinate 1,776,881 downwards.
CCCATCCCTATTGCAGCCCCCTGCCCACGCACCAGGCAGCCCCCTGCCCCAGCTGCAGGCAGAGGAACCTCCCTTTGGCAGGTGAAGGGTTAAGAGGTCTGTACCAAGCTGTGAGGGCTGGAGGAAGTGCTGCAGGAGCCACTGCTCCCTGTTAGGCCTCAAAAGGAAGCTGTGCAAGGAGAGGAAACCCGGGGCTCATGTACGCAGCTCCCTCCCCTTCGAGGGTGTGTGCCTGGTTTTGTGGGGTGTCCACTGCTCCAGACACTGCTGCAGCTCTCCATGATGCCTGTGGCTGCCATGGGCACACAGGCATGGTGGCACCCATTGAACACCTGCCATTGCCATCGCTCAGGGTTGCACTTGGCCCTGGGTGCGCCAGGAAGCTCCTGGTCCTGGTGGCCGCTTGAGGTTGGGTATCTGAGCAGGTCTGGGTGATGCAGGGTGTCTCAGTGCCCCACGGGTACAGTGCTCAGCTGTGGAGTAGTAGTGGGATGTTTCCCACTACTGCACCATGGGATTTTGGATCTGGAGCTGTCAAGAAGTTCCTTGGCTTTGTGTCCATGTGGGAAGCTTGCTGCCTCAGTCAACCACAGCCTAACCCTGTGGTGCTTCACAGCCCAAGAGCTTTTGTCCCATCCTAGACTCCCTGACATAAGTTTTTAACACAAAGTCCTCTGAGCCCTTCCCTCAGTGGCAGATCCCAGGGCTGGGACAGTTTTGGGGAGAGGCAGTGCTGGAAGCCAGGATGCTCCTGCCTGCCATCCTCCAGCCCCAGTGAGGGACTGCACCTCATGTTGGGAGCATGAGCAGCCACACTGCCCTGGCCATCCCAGAGAACAGGGCCCTACAAACGTGCCTCTGGCATAATCCCATTGGTATTGGCAGCCTCCAGATCTCCATTGGCATGGGAGCTCCACTGGAGCTGAGGGTCTCTAGCCATGCAGTGCCAATGCTCCGTTGTCTCCCTTCCAGCTGTGCTCTGGCCATGGCATCAGGCCCCACCATAACAGAGGCAGCTCCTGACATGTGTTTTCCCTCTCCATCCTAGGCATGGATTGGGGGTATCCGAGCAGGCTCCATCGCATCCTGTGGGAACCACGTGAAGGCCAGCTGCTGCTGGATCGCATTCAATGCTGAGGCAGCAGGTGAGGTGCAAGGGGTCCCCTGCACAGCTCCTGGGGTGGGATAGATCTGTCCCAGTTGTCCCTGGGGGGGCTGGGTGGTGGGTGAGCCCCACGGACACCAGAGACACGAGGGTGAGGGGAGGAGGCTTTCCCTGAGATCCTCAAAAGTGCTGCAAGTCCCATACCTCTTGGCTTGCATTTCAAAGCTGGGTGCCCCACACTGTGTCCCAGGCTGGGGGATTCCTGGGAGCATCCCACAGGCAATGGTCAGGCTGGTGGGTGGCTGGTGACCTTCTCCTGTGCCCTCTTCTGTAGGTGTGTTGGGCATTGTGCCGCTGGAGTGTGAGGATGGAGGCAAGAGGACCGTGTCCCAGCTCTGCTGCCACTCAGGTGGGTGTCAGGTCCCGCCTCCACAGGAGGCGTTTGGCCTCATGTGGGCTATGCCAAGGCGCTCTGGTGCTGAGTCCCAGCCCTGGAGACTGTGGTGGGCTGTCTGCCAGGCAAGGGGCATGGGCAGCTACTGGATCCCCGGGGAACCATCACCCATGGGCAGGGTGACCCTCACGAGTCTCATAAGGCACAAGCCACCTGCAGCTATGCTGACCACAAAAGATTCTGCCAGGCTGGAGCCAAATCGATCCATGTTCCCTCATCTCTCGAGCTGCAACAAAGCCTGGACATGTAGCTCTTCCTCACGCACTACTGCACACTCTTTCCACATTACTCATTGCACACCCTGAAGTTCCCAGTACACCCAGTGCCAAGCTGGGGATGGCATCACCATGGCTGTACCTGGCTGCAGTGGCGGGAGGAACAGGCTGGACCAGCAGCTCTGACATGGGCAGAGCAAGTACTGCAGGGAAGAGGCACTGGCAGCATCGCTGCTGGCAGAGGAACAGGGCTTTGCCTCCTGCCTGGGCATGGGGAGGGCTTGTGGGGACCTCAGGGTGCCCCTCTCCCAGTTGTCAGAACAGCAGTGCCAGCCTGGGGTGTGCTGACCACCCGCTTCCCAAAAATTACACCTGAGCAGCAAGATGGGAGCCAGTCCCAGCGCCGCCTTCCTGTGTGTGTGCCCTGGCATGGCTGCAGAACTGCACAGCATGCCCTGCCTGTGCCACTGAGCTCTGCTGCTTCCCGGGGAGTGCCAGAGGGGTGCATGGGAGCCAGCCTGACATCCATGGCTTCTTACTGGGATTAGCATGAGCCCTTTGAAGCTGTGCTGTGCCAGAGCAGTGCCTCCATAGCAGGGAAGCGATTTTCTCTCCTCCTGGGTGGATGCAGCAGAGCAAGCTGCCTGCTCTTCGTGCCTCTAGGGCCTGTCTCCTGGAAGCAGGAAAGTACACAGTGACCTACTTTTCCGAGCGTGCCAAATGCATCCAAGGGGCTGTTGCTGATGGTGCCAGCGTTCTTTCCGCCGGGCCCTGCTGCCGGAGCTGCGATGTGTGTCCCTGCTGCCAGCATGCTCAGCCAGGGTGTCACAGAGGGACCTTGTTACCAGCATGGCTCCAGCAGGCCATGGCCTCCAACATCTGGTCAGCACAGACAGCCTTGGCCCCTGTTACCTGCCAAAGGGGTGCAAGACCTGATGGACAGTGTAGAGGGGCTCAGGCACTCACAGCAAAGCTGAGCTGCTCCAAAACACCTCGGTGGGTCTGGATCTGCCCCTGGCTGCCCACATGACTGTGTAGGGAAGGAATCAGGCTGGGGAAGAGGGAAGGGGCTGCCACGCTGTCTGCAGGGGGAAGGTGGGGACAAACTTCAGCTGTTCTCCTTCCAGATGTGGTGACAGACTTTGACTTCTCGCCCTTCGATCAGTTCCTGCTGGCCACGGGCTCTGCTGATGAGACGGTGAGTGCTCAGTGATAGGGGTCCCAAGGGGACATCCCATGTCCTCCATCATGTCCCTGGGATTCACTGTGAAGCCCTGGAGGAGATGGCATCAGAATGATGGGAGTAAGAGGAGTGTGGGGTGGAGCATGCCAGGTTGGGGAGCAGAGTGGGACACCCCCAGGTTGTGGGGGACAGAGCAGATGGTGTCAGACAAGGATCTCCTGTCTGGGATCTAAGCTGCAACAAGGGGTCACCTGGTGTCCTGAGGGACCAAAGCCTGTAAAAGCAGCAAGCCCAGGCATCCAGCTGGGTCCTGCTCACCTGCCTGGGGACTGACCCACCTCTCCCTGGGCTGCAGGTGAAGGTGTGGCGCCTGCCTGAGAGCGGCCAGGACGTGCCCAGTGACGCGGGGCTGACCCTCGGGCCTGGGGGGGGCCCAGTGGACGTGCTGCAGTTCCACTCCACGGCAGACGGAGTCCTGGCCAGCGGCACAGGGAAGGGAGTCACTGTCTGGGACGTGGGGCAGCAGCAGCCCCTGACAGGTAGGCAAGGCCATGATTGCCTGAAATGTCGATCTGCATTGCTGGTGCCTGAGCTCAAGTCCTGACCTTGGTGTCATGGAACGGGCAGCTGGGGTGGCTTTTTGGGCCGGGAGCACCGCAGTCCCTTGTGCCTGTGTCAGGCTCCCCCATGCTCTGGTGCAGTGGTGTAAAAGGCACTGGTACCGCCCAGGGTGTCCCTCTCTCTGCACATCCCAGGGCTTGGGCAGATGGAGCTGCTGTGGGTGGTTGCTTGCCCAGACCTCAGCTAACCCGAGAGGGAGAGGAGATGTGTGGCAGCACAGGCCTGTGGGGCTCCTGCCCTATGTTTCCACCTGCCAGCAGTGCAGGAATGCTCCCTGCACAGACACAGCAGTGTCCCATTGGGTCCTGGCTGCCACCAGCCCTTTAGAAAGGACAGATCACATCCCCTGGGGAGTGTTCCATGTGGGAGAGCTTCTCCATCTGTGGGAGGGACCCTTCTTGACCCTGCTTTCCTCCTGCAGCCCTGGACTCCCACGGGGACCAACTGCAGAGCCTGACCTGGAAGCGAGACGGCCACCTCCTTGGCACCTCCTGCAAGGCGAGTGGCACACATGGGTGACTTCACTGTGGCACAGCATGACTGGGCTGGCCACCAGCTGTGCCCTGGTGTACTTGCTTTCATAGAATCAGACTGGTTTGGGTTGGAAGGGACCTTAAAGTTCATCTCGTTCCACCCCACTGCCGTGCGCAGGGACACCTTCCACTAGACCAGGCTGCTCAGTGTTCCATCAGGCCTGGCCTTGAACACTTCCAGGGATGGGGACTGTGGAGGGGCGGGAAGTTTCGGGGTAGAAAAAAGCAGGAATGAGGTCGGCGGCACCACTGGGAGGCGAGGACGCGGCACTAGATGGCGCCGGCCGCTCGCCGGGCCTGCGCTGCGGGACACGCCGGGAACGCGCGGCGTGCAAATTGAGTGTGCAAGGTGAGTGTCCGAGCCAGAAGGCCCCCAGGCCGTGCCTGGAGGCTGAGCAAGCAGGTCTGAGCACACAGACCGAGTCCACAGGCTGAGAGCACAACCCCTTCCCCGTGCCAGGGGTGCAGATGGAGTGTCCTGCGGAGCCAGTGGGCTCGGGGTAGCGCTCGGAGGCCAAGGATGCAGAGAGCGTGGGCTAAGCTGAAGTCCCGTCGGTGGCTGGAGCCCCGTGCCAAGCGTGCGGGTTGGGCACAGAGGGTACGACACCAAGCTGTGCCATCTAGGATGTGGGGCAGCCCCCGTGCTGTGCCATGTGGCTGGCAGTGTGTGCTCCCCAAACAGTGCCCGGCAGTAAGGCTGGTGCCAGGGCACCCCCCCTGCTGCCTCTGTGCCCTGCCAGCCCTTGTGAATGTGGTCCCGTGCCCCTTTTGTTGCAGGGATGCCAGGCAGGAGAGAGCTTGCTCTCCTCCAGCACTGCCAGGATGTCTAGCCCTGGCTGTACTTTAGGACACTCCCTCCTTCTCTGGGAGTAGTTTAGAGTGTCTCGGGGTCCTGGTGAGGCTCTGGGGGTGCACCCACTGCCCACAATGTGGGACAGGGACAGGACTAGGAGGACACAATGCAAGCCATCCATAGGAATAGACACTTCAGCCAGGAGAGTGATGGGCAGGAAGGAGAGGGGCTGCTCACTCCAGCCTTCTGCCTCATACATCCTGACATCCCACTGGCCTCAGGGTCCTTAACCCTCCTCTGTTTTCTTTTATCTCACCAGGACAAGAAACTGCGGATCTTTGACCCCCGAGCCAGCTCAGCTGCCTCCCAGGTACTGTCCCCTCCGGGTGTGCTGCAGGCAGCCCTGCCCGACTTGGGTGTCTGCTGTGAGGGGTAGGCTTTGGTCCCCCAAAACATCCCAGCTGTTGCAGGACTTGGGAGAAGCAACATGGAGGCTGGGACTGAAGGCAGGGGCAATGGGGCTGCCTCCTTTTTGGTGCCAGTGCCCTCCCACCCAGTTTGGTGATCTCCCCCCGTGCCCTGACACACTGCAGGCAGCAATCCTGAGCCCTGGGAGTGTAGGGGCTGTGGGCTCCCGGGCGCTGCAGGCCCCCAGGCTCTGTCCTGCCCTGCAGGAGCTGGACCAAAGGCTCTTGGGGATGAGGACCTGGCAAGGGTGAGGGCTGGGTGGCCAGATCTGCAGAGCTCAGCAAGTAACAGCGATTAGGAAATAAGCAGAGAGAACTTAAGCCTTGACGTCAAGTTCAAACAGCCTCTTATTAGAGGTTTCCTGTGGCTTGGGGGCTCTGGCTGCTGACGGCTGTGGACCCGAAGGGAGGGATGCAGTGGAGACTAGGGTGCAGCAGGTTCTGATGCTGCTGGTGCCTCTTCTGCTGCCCATGGGCTCAGGGAGCCACTGTGCTCGGGCACAGCGGTAACCCTGGGCACCAACTGGAAGGAGCCGGTGCTCCAGCACTGCACCAGGATTTTTCATCTGCTCCTGCCCATAACCTGGGTTCTGAGCTCCTGTAAGGCCCCTGGGTGCTTCCTGTGGATACAAATGGTGCCCTAACCTTTCAGGCAGCCTTATAAACACCCTACCACAATATATAAACATAAACCCAGTGGTGACACGTGCTGGCAAGCCAGGGCAAAGTGCTTCCACCCCTCCAGTGGCCACCATGACACTCTCCTGCTCCGAGCTACAACTTGGCAGGGCTGGAAGGTCCCACTCCTTGCTCCCAAATTCATCCTGTGTCTATCCATCTGTGGCCCCAGTCTCCCCGCCTCCCCCCTGCCAGACCTGTCAGCTTGTCTAACTGTGTTTTGGCGGAGCTGTGAGTGTGATGGGCTCTAGCCAGATCTCCTGGGGAGGTGGACTCTGTCTCGCTGAGCTATTAAAAATAACGTGTGAATGATGGTGGCTGTTCAAAGCAGGCAGCTCACTTCCCTCCACTGCTCTCTGATCCGGTCTGGGGCTGGCGATCCATGTTTGCCAAGAGAAATATGCACCTTCATTGCTGCGGCCCTGCCCCAGCCAGCTCAGAATGGATGGAGATGTTTAGTCTTCGAGAAGTACTGTGCTGAGGGGGAAAACTTTAAAATGCCATAAATCCTCTGGAAGTTTATGCAGAGCTTGCTTAGCCAGGGGGATTAACACTCCTGGGTTTTGTTGTTTCTTTTTTTCCCCATTGCTGGAGGGCTGGTTAATTTGGAAATGGTCCTTCTCTCCCCCGGGCCAGAGCGGTTACAGAACCAGGTGATGCTGCAGCCGTGGTGCTCTGCCAGCACCTTGGGAGCTCCTGGCTGGTTTTTTGCAGAGGTGAACGGTGGGATGTTTTTTCCAGCTAGGCTGGCCCCCACAGCATCGCAGGCTGGGTTTCCTCCGCAGCAGGAGGAGGGCTCAGCACCGCCGGCTCTCCCTGGTCTCTCTGCGGCACTCTGTGGTGCCAAGAGCCGACCTCAGCCTTGGGCTGCTTCTCCGGCTGGTTTTCTTTATTTGCCAAGCCTGCCTCATTAAACATTCCTTTTTTTAGAGCAGGGGGAAAAGAATGAGAAGGAGCTAAAATAAGAGGCTCAGGGAGGAGGGGTCACTCCTCCTAATACCCGATGCTGCTCTAGGATATTGTGGATGTAACAGACATGGGGCAGGGGACAGAGGGTGGATGACAAGGAGGGCAACTGGCAGGCTGCCCACACCCCAGCCATGCCCTCGCCAGGGCCTGACCCCCCTCCATTCCTGGCTATGCCCATGGCAGCTATTTTGAGCATGTCCCAGCAGCAGGCAGGAGTGTGTGATGCAGTGAGAGCAGTGTGAACAGGATCTGGCTGACCACGTGGGGTGCCTGGTATGTACCCGGAGCCATGATTTCCCTTGGGAGAGCAGTGGCCTCATCCTGCTGGACACTCAGCCCCTTGTTGCAGGCCCTTACTGAGCATTAGGGCTGTGCTCACGCCCTGTTGTTGCTCTCTGTGCCTCCTCAGTGACCCTGTACTGGCAGTGGAGATGCCAGGACTGCAGTGGGTCCTGCTGTGCCACCCCCTGTAGCCATGCTGCCGCTGCCTGGCTGGGTCCTTCCGAAGAATCCTGTGAGTCCGCTGCCTTATCCCCTCCCAAGGCCACGCTGCCCCAGCTGCCTGCCCTCCCCTCTCGCGGGTGCTGGTGGTCGCCCTCCTCACCTTGACCCTCTCCCTGGAAGCGAGTCACATCCTCTTCCTCGCGGCTTCAGCTCTGCCAGGACTCGGCGTCACTGCTCTCACCCTCGCCCTCCTGCGATTCCTGTGCGAACCCCACCAAACCTCCTTCCCGTGTTCCCCTGGGCCGTGCCCTTGGTGGGACAGGGGACACAGTGCTGAGCAGGGAGTCAGAGCACTGGGAGGGTGCCCATACCCTGGCTGATCCCCAGGTGGTTCACCAGCACAGGGCAGGGCAGTGATTCAGGTACGGCGTGTGCTTCTACGGGGGCATCTCCACTTGCCCACTGCCCTGGCCACCTTCTCCTGGTTACAGAGCCCACGGGCCACATTCTGTCCCCCACACGCTCGTGCCAGGGGCTGTGTGTGCAATTGGCCAGCACCTGGCTTCTGAGACGGGGACATGACCAGGATGGGAGCTGTCTCTATGAAGCTGAGTGGGTCTGCTGCTGAGCACGGCCAGTGTGGGATGGAGAGGAGCTGGCTCTGTTCTCACGAGAAACTTCCTCTGCCGGCATTTCGGCAGGACTGGGGGCGAGGGAACGGCCGAGCGCACCGGGCTGGCGCACGCTCCTGCTCCTCTGGTAATGAGCTGTTTTAATGAGCAGGGCTGGGGCTGAGGGCGCCTGGGGACAGTTGGGAGAGTGTCCCTGCGGGCTTGTCCCCACCGTGGGTTTGTCTTCCCACCTCGTGGACTGTGCTGGGGGCAGAACTCGGTGACGGGGAGCAGCCGGAGCTCACAGCCCAAGCACACCTGGTGCTGTCCTAGCCCAGCTCCAAGTCCCAGGGGTGGGAGAGGGACTCCAGCCCTTCTCCCAAACCATGGCCACCATCCCATGGGTCACATCAGTCCCCGCCACAGTGGGAGTTGCAGCAGGGAGAGGGTCTCCATGGGCAGCATCGCTGTGGTGGCAGGGTGACGCTGTGGCAAGGTGGAGATCCAGGTTGGGGTGACCCGGCTGTATCTACAGCCAGGAAGAACTCCATGGACCCCAACATGCCACCACTGCCCAGGGGCCAGCTGTCAGTCTGGGGCTGGCTGGGGATTACTCGTTATTGTCAGTGGAAGGCGCATCAGGACATAGAGAGACTTTGAGCCTTCCTCCCCTGACACCTCATCATCGTGGTATCCCACGCTGGGGTCACCCTGGGGGTACCTGACTCCCAGCCTCGGCAGCGGCTTCCTCCAGGCTGGGGGAAGGTCCACAGCATCCCACATTCCCAAGGAGACCGTGGGAAGCTTTGAAAAAGTTGGCCTGACTCTGGGCTGCCTATTTATAGCACTGCACACTCGCCGCTCTCATGCTTCTGTTCCCCAGTGTAGCTGCACAGGACTGTTTATATTTCCTCTGCTCCGTTTCCCCCTCAGCCGTCCTTCCCAGGAATGTTGCTTGGTATGGCAGACATGGGGAAGTTGAGGAGGATTCGGAATGAGCCAGAGGCATCTCAAGGGATGTGGGTGTGTGGCGACACTGGATGGATAGGCCTGGATGCCTGTCCCTCCTGCTAGGAATGGCCTTGCCAGCTCAGGCTCCTATTCCAGAGGGCAGAGGTGTTTTGGGATTTGATAACAGCCTAACAGCTGGTGGGATCGGTGGCTGCAGGAAGAGATGAGATGTGGGAGAGGAGGGATGGATGGGTGCTGATGGGTGCTGCAGCCTGCCCACTCCATGTGGCCAGCAAGTTCCCTCTCGCCTCCCCAGGGATGGAGGTCATGCTTCCATCCTGGTCTTGTGTCCTGGCATCCGTGCCAAGGTAGGGGCTGTCTGAGTAGAAGCCTGCTCACCAGCCTGCCCTTGCTGGCCTGGCAGTATCCTGGAGGGAGGTGGGGGGCTGCTCTGGCAGTGAGTGGATGAGGCAGAGCCTAAGGGTGCTCAGCTCCCTGGGTCACAGGGGCAGCACAGCGATGCTGCCCTGGCCAGGGGGATGAGGGAGGCGACGTGGGCAGGAGGGGGCTTGTCCCACTCCATCCCCACCGTGACACAGACACCCCACACTCAGCAATGGGCAGGGGCCAGTGCTGGCTGCATCTGGAGCATCCCTGCTGCTGTGTGGGATCCCTATGCTCCCCTGGGAAGACCAGATTCTGGTCTCCTTGATCTACAGGCAGAGACTACGAGTGGGGCTGGCCTGGGAGAGGCTGCTCTGCTTTCCTGGCCACCTCTGGAGTAACTGGGACTTGGCAAGGAAGGGAGATCTCACTCACATTCTTGTTCAGAGAGGATTCGATATGTGGTTAACTCCCTCGGCTCCCTGGAAGCTGTTCTTCCTGCCCCCAGCTGCCTCGAAGGCTGTGAAGGAGCGATGGCTTCCCCATGTGCATGAAGCTGGAGGGCATCTGTCTCTGGAGCCCCCCACAGTGCCCTGGCCAGGCAAGACCCCTCCTGCCCTGGCACCCACTGGCAAAGGAATGGCTCAGCCTGGCTCTGGTGCCTCCTGTGCCCACGCAGATCCTGCTGCTGGGGTTGCTTCCCACGGGGATCAGATGCCTGCGGGCTGCTAGCCATGCTAATGGGCTGCTAGCCACAGGCACGGCTGAGCTGTCCCAGCCCCTGCCATCCACGGGGGCTGTGCCAAGGGCACAGCTGGGTCCCCACCCCGGCCGTCTGCCTCTTGTCCAGCCCCACGGCTGTGCCCTCCCTGCCCTGCATCCGGCTGAGGGTGGACGGTTCCCATGGAGACGGGGATCGCCTGGGAGCCGGAGCAGCCTTGGCTTTTGCTCCCTGCGGGCAGCTGTTACCAGCTTACCCAACCTCGCCGCTGCATCGCTGCCAACAGCTGCATCCCACCCGCCAGGCCTGGCCCCATGCAGCCCCCTCGGTGTTGCACAGGGAGCAGGGCTGGGGACCCCCATGGGTACCAGAGCCTTACCCCAGCCTGTGGTGGGAGGGATGGGTTAAGATTGGGAGGGGGATGGGACTGGAAACTCTCCCCATGCAGCTGATCTGGCTCCGAGGAGGGAGCAGAGGCTGCCCCCGGCCTGGGCTGCCCAAAACCAGCTGGGCTGGGCCCATGCGATGGGCAGGAGGAAGCTGGGCTGCCTGGGCGCTGGCAGGGAGCTGGGAGGCCTCCTTGGATCCCCACATGTTGCCCTGGAGCTGGTGGGCTCTTTGCAGCCTGCTGTTGGGACAAGCAGCTCGGAAGGATTCCCAAACCTTTGGGCTGTGGCTGGTCCCCAGCTCCAGGGACACGGGGGATTCCAGCACCACTCCAGGAAGGGTGCTGGAATTGACTGCTGTCCGCCGGCTCACCTCTGGCAACATCTGCACAGGCGGGTCTCTGAGCGAGCCTGGAGCAGCCCAGCCTCCCACATACTTGCTGCCATACGTACTGCTGAGCCAGGATGGAACTAATGCAGAAAACATGGCCCTGCTCCACAGCCGGCACGCCACAGGCTGGGAGCGCCGCGGCAGTTCCCTGCCCTCTGTCAGCCCTGCCACCACCCCGGGGGCTGCCACCCACCGCCGGGGGGTCCAGGGGACCTGCAGGGCCCTAGGGCCATCAGCTATGGGATCTCCAGATGTTGAGTTCTGGCTGCCACAGGCGCACAGCTCAGGTGCAGAAGTGCTCTCCTGGCTGACGTGCGGGCTGGCCCCAGCTCCTGGAGTTTCCATCCTCTTGGCACCGATCCTGAGACATGTTCCCTTCTCCAGGTCCTTTCCCTGCCGAGTGCTAGGTCCACTGCCAGCATGTTGGCGGAGGGAGCCGGGCCCCTCCTGCCCCACATCCTGCTCCTGTGGCTGGGAGCACTGGGCTTAGCTCGGCCAGTGCTGCCTCTTCCAAGTGAGCCATGTTTGTGCTGGCAAGGCGGCTGGTGTGACGGAGCCAGGGGAGGACGAGCTTGGCACAATGTGCCTGCTCCCACCCCGGCACTCTCCAGAGAGTGGCATCTCTCTGGGGCTGGAGGCTGGACTGGAGAAGGGTGCTCCAGCGGGGTTTATCTGGTGGGGAAGTGGGAGATACAGCACCTTTGTGTCCCCTTGCTGGCTGCCACGGTGGCAGAGCCTTGCTGTCTGTGGCTGATGATCACAGTGCTCACACCAAGCGGGATGCAGCTCAAGAGCCCCTTCGTGGGCACCCCCAGTGTCCCCATCCCTCCTGCCCCCTCCCATGTCTGGTCCCCCTGCCCTGCATGTGCCAGAAGCACTGTGAGGGGTTTGGCTCTGGCAGAGCTCTCCACTTTCCCTGCCAGCTCTGAACTCGTTCGCAGCCATTTATTGGCGCAGTGCAAGGAGAGCGAGGGGCTGCGAGCAGCGCTGCCTGCACCGGGCGAGCGCTGGCTGCTGGCTCCCGCTGGGCACCGGGAACTGCAGGGCCCATCTGGGGGACACATGGGAGCCGGGAAACACCCGCTGACAGCCCCGTGGAAACTCTACCCCTCCTGTCCTCGGTAGGACCGGGAGAGGGAGCAGGATGAGGCGGTGGCGTGGTCCCAGTCCTGCGGGGAGCCAAGGCAAGAGGTGGATTGGGGTGCAGAGGATTAGAACTGTGTGGGGAATGTGGCCAGGCTCAGTTTGCTGTGTTTCGGTAGCATCTAGACACACTCAGGGCACCCAGCCCCTGCAGGTAGGATTCGGCATGGATAAAGAGCTCGGGGATGCAACTGAGGAAGTAAGTCCTTCTGTCATCATGGCCATGGCCAAGCCTCCTCTAGTGCCTGTGGCATGGAGCAGCTTCCTCGCAGCACTCTGACCCTGTTCACCCCCTCACTGGGTGTGGGGAGAGCCCTGGGGACCCAGGAGCCACCCCATGCTCCTTAACACTCACAGTTACCTGCTGCCACACCCTGCTTCTCACCGGGAGCCAGGCCAGCCATTCCACAAGGCAGCCATGCTGGCACTGGCACAGGGTGGGAGCTCAAGGCTGTCATTGCTTGTGGGCTGCCCCCACTGCACTGTCCCCACAGCAGCTCTCAGCAGAGTTGGGAGAGAGTGCTCGGCTCCATGTGCTTGGGGGGGTTCCCAACCTGGGGCGGTTCACAACCATGGCTGGTGCAGCACATGTCCCTTCAATATGCCCAGCAGGGCTGCAGCAACACTGACAGCTTTGCCTCCTGTGCCTTGCAGAGTGTCCTGGGACACGAGAACAACAAGGACTCCCGGCTGCTCTGGATGGGCTCCAGCGATTGCCTTATCTCCGTCGGGTTCAGCCAGGTACAGTCCTCTCTGGGAAGGTGGCCCTGGCACTACCAGGATGTCCCAGCCCCACTCCCTGCAGCTGCTGTGCCAGGGCCCCAAGTGCTTTTTAGGTGGCCTAAAAGCACGAAATCAGGAGGTCCCCTCACCAGGTGCCCTGGGCCTTGGGGGGATGGCACGAGGCTGGGTGGTGAAGGCGGTGGCACTGTGGGGAGGGCCAGGCAGCCCCAGTGCCCGCTGACACCGTGTCTGTATCCCTGCAGATGCGGGAGCGGGAGGTGAAGCTGTGGGACACACGGCGATTCAGCAGAGCGATGCTCACCATGGCACTGGACACCTCGCCTGGGTAGGGACGGGGATGCCCCTGGATAGGGGCAGGAGGGTGGGCGGTGAGAACGTCATGGTCAGGGACCCGCAGGCAGTGTGGTGGTGGAGCAGGAGGTGGCAGAGAGCTCCCAGCAGCAGCAGCATTTGGTCCAAGTCTGCAGGCAAGGCTGGGGACAGCACAGCCACATCCCCATCACCATTTGGGTAGGATGGGAGCGTGGTGGCAGTGCTGGGGAGGGCACAGAGGTGCTCTGTGATGCTGTGGTGGGTGATGGCACTGCTGGGGACAGTGTCTGAGGTGGCTGCTGGCTGGGTGGGCACGTGCACTGGGGCGGCACCACAAGAAGCTGCGGGTGAGTGAATCCCTTTGGCACCGCTGGAGCTCCGGAGCAGCTCAGCCCCAACCTCCCGCTCACAGCGGGGCCATGGTGCTTTGTGCTGTGGTGCCATGGTGACTGCCCAGCCAGTTGTGGCCAGGCTGGTGCTCACCAGGCATCCCCTGGGGAAGTAGAAGAGGAGCTTTGGCAGCTTAAGGGGTCAGCGCCTCTTGACACAGCATGATGGAGTCATCTCCTGTCTGTGGGGCACTGCCAAGGCCAGGAATGCTCTGGTTAGACTCAGCTTGGCCTCTCCCCTGCTGCCCACAGAGCTAGCCTGGTGTCACAGTGTGGGTGAGGAAACAGGAGGAGGAGGCTGTGCCTTCGTCCCACAGGGATGGGGGTTTGGGCCCTACTTGTTGGTATGTACTAGAGGCCACTGGCTTTTCCCAGAGTTGCTGGCAAAGCATTGGGATGCCAGGAGCCTCACTGGACGCTGAGCTGGCTCCTTGGTGGGCTGAGTTGCCAGGGCACGCTGGGTGGTCAGCAGCTGCTGGGTGCCAGTATGGGGTCTCTGGCAAAGGGCTGAGTGAGCTGTTGCAGCAGGGTTGGTCCTTGGCTGCCCTGCCAGCATCCGCTCCACCGAGGTGTCAGCTCTGGGCTGGTGCTGGCAGCACCCGGGACAGACAGGAGGGGAGAGGATCGGCTGTGAGCACAGTGGGGAGGTGCCAGCATGGTGGGAGCAAGTGAGCTCCCCCCTCCTGAGAGCTCCCCAGGGGAGCAGCTCCCAGCTCTCCTGCTCCCCAGCTCTGCCAGCGCAATCGGCAAAGGCAACCATGCGGTGCAGCCTTGCTGACCTCCATCCTTAGTGTCCAGAGTGAACAGTCCCAAGGGAGGCCGGGACACACAGCGGGCTGCAAGGGGACGCTTTGGGGTTCGTTATTGCTCTTGGCGGAGAATCCAGTGGGAATTACCCCGAATCCTCGCTGGGCCGGGATGAGCCAGCCCGGCTCAATGCGATGCGGGCGCGGGGCCGCGGCTGCGCTCAGAGCGCTCAGCGCAGGCTGCGGTTATTTTGGCTGCCAGGTTTATCGGCCCAGGAATGCGGCTGGCGGGCGCTGCCTGCGCGTCACGCTGGGGCCCTGCCGGCCCGCGGCTGCGTCCTGGGGCCACGCGAGAGGGGCTGGGTGTGGCGGGGTCGAGGGGGGACCGTCCCGTGCTGGGGAGGTGCTTTCTTTGGGCAGCCACGCCGGGGCCGCCGCGTTTCCAGCCCCAGCCGCTCCCGCCTGTAAATCTGGCGATGACAAATGGTGGAGGGGGTTTTGGGCTGGCTCCCGGCGGAGGTGCCGAGCGGGGGCTGCGCTCTCCCTCAAGGCTGAGCCGTCCTGAGTTGGGGCTCGACACTCTGGAGCCCTGGAGCTGTGGCTGGGGCAGGGGATGGCAGTTTTTGGGGGTTACCAGGTACCCCTGGAAGCGCTGCTCGGGTCAGGCTCAGTGCTAGAGGAACTGAGCCCCCCAGATATGGCAGAGTAGCAGTGGTGCTGGGTGCCCGCTGTGGATCTCCATTGTGGCCACAGGTGCCCAGCGTGGGGCATGGAGGCAGGTCCAGCAGAGCCAGCCATGCCGTGAGCGAGGCAGGGGGAGCTGGGTGCAGCAGCAGCAGCTCGTCGAGGCTCTTTGAGGAAGCAATCAGTGGGCGGGCAGGAAACTCATACCATTCATTACTGACGCCAGGCCGGCAGGAAGGGGAGCCCGCATCCCTCAACCTCCTTACCGCGTCCCCTCTGTGTTCACACTGCGCCCACTGAGCCGGCACCACATGTCCCTGTGGCACCCTAAAGCAGGGCCCTGGTGTGCCCCAAGGTGGGGGTGACTCCAGCACACACACACCAATGCCCACAGCCTACAGGGTGGCTGCACCCTGCCCAGCATCCATAGGGGAAGAGGGCAGAGAGTGGGGGGCACCGGACCCGTGTACCCCCACATCAGCATGTGCCTTGGGGGTTCCCATCCCAAATCCTGAGCAGGTGAGATGTTTCCAACCACGCAAACCTCATTTTCAAAGCACCCCAACAGTGCCAGGGCCAATGCCCAAACCCCTGAGAAGGCAGGAGGGGGAAGGTGTGGGTGGCCCTGGCCCCTCTCCATGCCGTGGTACTCAATGTGCTGCCTCCGGGTACCTGCCATTCCTTCGGCTCAGGTTTTGTTTCTCTCCCGGACCCCTTTAATTAGATCAAGGAGCAGCAGGGCAGGAGCCAGGAAGGGGCCTCAATAGGTTATTGTTGCCCTAAATTGTAACCAGCAGCAGCGGGGTTGGGTTACCAACTCCGACTGGGGACACTGACCAGACCCCGCAGCCGTGCCCAGCAGCCCTGCCCAGGGACGGTGCTGTCACCGTGATGGTGGCAGGAGAACACGGCACCCTTGTGTCGCTGCATCTTTTGGTGTCCCGAAAATGTCCCCAGGGGGTCTGGGGGTGTCGCGGCCATCTCGGGGCTGTGGCTGGATCAGTAGGGATGAAATGCCTGAGTCAGCAGAGATCCCAGGGAGCCATGTCCCCATGGTGTGTGACACTGGGCACATGCCCGTGGGGCAGGATGGTGATGGGGAGGGATGGGGACAGCCAGATCCCCACTGCTCTTCACAGTGCAAAGTCCAACAGAACTGGGAAGTGCTGGGATCAAGACCTGCCCACAGCAGGGTGCCGGCACAGCAGGATGTTTGCAGAGAGATTGGGGTTTTTTTGTCCCACCCAGAGCCGAAGAAGGACATGGAGGGGCCCAGCCAGTTCCCTGGGAATGTTGCCCAGGATTGCTCAGCCCCCAGTGCCCACCCACTGCTCCTGTCCCAGCCACAGCCTGTGGCTGAGCCAGATCCTGGGGTTAGGCTCGTAGCCCCGGCATCTCTCAGCTCCAGCTCCTGTGTGCACCTCACTGAGGCACATGTCCCCACTGTCACTTTGCCATCTCTTCCCAGGCACCCGCTGTAATGGGACCTCAGTGACCAGTCCTGTTCTCATCCCACCTGGCCCCAAAACCCCTTGCACTGCTTTTCCCTGGGACCTAGCAGCCATTTTGGTTTGTGGTGGGTGCTTTGGGGGTCTCTCCCAACTCAGCAGGCAGAGCCCTGAGCTGGACAGGTCCATCCCTGTCCCCATCCCTGACCCAGTCCCTGGGCAGATCCCATAGGTGCCTGAGCTGGTGGCTGCTTGCCATCCATGGGGAAGGGGCTTTTCCTGCCCCCACTTGGCTGCGAACCTCACACACGAGGAGGGGGAGAGGCCACCCCAAACCCCCAGGTGCAACCCCAGTGGAACCCATCCCCATGGGGCTGCTGGGCAGATACACAAAGGGGTTAAGGTGGGGGCAGCCACCCCACCCATCATCGCCTGCCCTGTAATTCCACTGGGTAAAAATAGCCCAGTGCTGTGGATGCAGCTGGGATGGGATGGCAGCACCAAAATCACTCCCAGATGGGCCATGGCCCCTGGGGCCAGCGGGTGCTCCCTGGCCTCCCCCAGCTATCCAAGAAGGCAGCAGGATTTTTGCCCTCCCAAAACTCTTCCTGGAAGCACTGGGGGCTGTGGGATGGGCACATCTGTCCTCACCCTGGGGAGTGGGCATGGGGACCCATGGCACCAAAGCAACATGGCCCCTCAAGGCTCTGCTCTGGCCACAGGGACCTGGGGGACCAAGGGGACCTGGGGGACCAAGGGGACCTGGATTTGGTTTCCATGGGGCCAGGGGTGTTTTTCTGGAGACTGGAGCCCTCCATGCTGGGGTGCAGGCAGGATTTGCCCCCGTGAAGCTGGAAGCTCCTCCCGTCGTGGCTTCCTGCCAAGCCCCCCCAATCCTGCCAGTGGCTCTGGCTGGGGCTCTCGGTTACCAGCCCCACTGGATTGCTTAGCGAGAGGGATTTTTTTTGGGTCCATTTCAGGGGGTTTTGCAATCCTTCCCAGCGCTGATTCAGCTTGCAGGAATTAGCAGCACCGCACAATGCGCCGCTCGGAGCCGCTCTTGGCACGTGAGGGGGCTGGCAGTGGCCAGGGGGAATTTTGTGCTGGGATTCAGGAAGCCACAGGGGCTGGACAGTCCCATTTTGGGCAATGCTGCTCTCCTGCAGGGCTGCCCGGGTGCAGACATGGGTGTCAGGCAGGGACCAAGCCGTGCCCTGGCCACAGTGTCCCCATCACCTCTGTGCCCAGGCTGAGCCCTGCTGCCCCCCTTGTGCTGCCCCAACCTCCTGGCCAAGCACCCTGAAACCCTTGGCTTGGGGCATCCCAGTGGTGCTGCACCTGCCAAAGCCGAGCCCCAACTTGGCTTCTGCTGTGCTGGCATTTTCACTGTAGATCCTGTCACTTGGGAGCTGCTGGAAACCTCCCCGGAATGGTGGGACTTGCTGAGGGGTCATGAGGGTCCCCAGCAAACTTGGCATGTCGGGGGTACCCTGCAAACCTCCAACTAATTGCAAGTGGGGAAATGAACTTTGTTAGGGGAGGGGCACATCATGAAGGCAGAGGAGGGAGGAAGTGAGGGGCCAGAAGGGGCTGGAGGGCCCTGAGAGGACCCTGCAGCCAGTGCTGGTGTGGGGACATGCCAGGGCTGGGCCAGGCTCAGGGGGCTGTGGCTGTGGCAGTGGCCGGCCAGGGGCACCCGGCATGAGGCCGTGCCTCCGCTGGGGACTTTTCTTCTCTCCTCCTGCTGGAGGCTGGAAAATACACAAAGCTCACAGTGAAAATATTTACACAGCAGCAATTTTGGGAGGAATTTGGGATGTTAATTTGAAAAATCTGTGGGGAGAGGACCACAATGGGCCCTTTGAGTGGGCGAGCGTGGCCATCGCAGTGAGCCGCCCGCCCTGGTGAGGGGCCCCTCCTGCCGCTGCGCTGGCCCTAATGGGAGCCAGCCCTGCCGGAAGCCCACCTGGGAGCCGGGGGGGCTGTGCCAGACGGCCCCTGCCGCCTCCCCGCGCCCCTAATTGCATCCAGAGCCTCTCCCTGCCCCGGGTGAGCAGGACCAGGGGGCCGGCAGGGTCAGGGCCGTGTCCTGCGGCGGAGCGGCCGGCGTGGCGCGGCACGGCACGGCGGTGACCCTCGGCGTCAGCCCTGCGTTGTGCTCGTTCTCTCCAAATCAAACATACCTCGGCTGGCAGGGCCTCAACCTGGAAAATTCCAGCCCGAAAGATAAAGGATTGGAAAACGATTAAAACCAGAGAGTTGGAGCAGAAACCACTTGGCAGCAGGAACCTGCTGAGTGTCGGCTCCCAGCCCTCCCCGCCAGGGCCAGTGCATGAAACCGGCTGTTCCTGGGGCCAGGCAGTGGAGGCTCTGGCTGCAGCCCCCGGGGTGGGGGGCCTGCAGGCTGACACTTGTCACAGGTGCTCTGGGGGTCCTGGTGCTGCTGGGGGTGACGTCAGGAGATTGGGCTGGGCTGTTTGTCCTGCAGCTGGCCCCAGAACCATCTGGCAGGCAGAAAGGGATGAAGTAAGGCTGGATGATGTGCAATTTGAACCCTGTGGCCTCTGTTTTGGGAACCCCTCCTCAGCGCCCGCGGTGCTGGGCAGTGCCCAGAGTCAGGAAGGGCAGTCCCCTTCCATCGCCCTAACTCATCCCATTGCTTGCCAACAACCAGAGGACGCAGCTGACCTTTCCAACCTTCCCACTCCTCCAGAGGGGACACACCACGCTGCCCACACCCCTGCCAGGGTGCTCAGGGCGGCACAGAGCTTTTCGCTGTTGTTATTTTAATTATTTTGGTGGGGGTTTTTTTACAAAAAGGTACCCTTCTGGTCTGTCTTACAAAAGAGATGTACACAAACCTGTACTAAAAAAAAAACAAGTTTTCCCAGAAGAAATGGGAAATAACGGTGTATAAATATTCTGAGTTCTTAAAGCTTCAATTCCCGGTTTGCCTGCTCAGCACTTCTTTTGGCCCAGGGGGTCCCGAGGGTCCCAGCACCTCAGCCAGGCCATATTGCTCACATCAGCTTCCAGGGAGTCGAGAGTCACGGGCTATGCTCTGCTAAAGGACCCTTGTTACCAGCACATGGGCATCCCTCAGCCAAGTCATGGCAGCTTTCTCTTTAGCAGTAGCTAAAAAGAAGCCTGCCTTCCAGCCCCCAAATTAAACCCCCCCTTTCTTCTGCTACCCACGTTTGGGGTAGAGTCACAGAAATCAAGGCGCCGAGCAGTAAAATTCGTGTCTCCTCCCAAAGCGTGGCAGCCTCGCAGAAATTGCACGTTGTGGGTTTGGGGGTTTTTCTGCCTCAGTTCAGTCAGCTCCTTGGCGATCTGAATCCCAGAGGGACATGCCCAGGTGCTGTTGCTGGAGCTCAGCTCTCCTGTGTCCAGGGCTCAGAAGTAGGAGGGTTTGAGCCCTGGGGTGTTGTTGTTGCTGGGGTAGTGTGACTGCATGAGCGGCACCTCGCACTCAGAGCCACCAGAAAGCATCGCTGCCTCCGGCACCTTGCAGCCGTGGCTGCTCAAGTCCCCATTTTCCAGGCACGCTTTAACCCCTTCCAGCTCCAGCGGGCTGGCGTCCACCCTGGCGCCGGCACGCGCCTTGGCCCGGTGGTGCCGGCGGTAGTACATGGCAGCCGTGACCACCACCACCAGCAGCAGCGCGGCAGCCACCACAGGGACGAGGATCAGGGCGAGGTTGGGGTCCTGACTCTGGGTGACGGGGGAATGCTGCTGCAGGCTGAGGGGCAGGGTCTGCGCTTCAGCACAGTGCTCCTCCTTGGGGACCTCCCCCAGCGCCCCGATGCAGACGCGGTAGGTGCAGTTGGGTCTCAGCGCCCGCACTGTGTACTCGGAGAGCGACGCTGGCAAACGCAGCATCACCGGCCGCTTGTCTGGCCCCGAGAGGTTCCGGTAGCTCAGGCGGATGCCCTTCAGCTGCGCCTTGGACTGGACGTAGTTGTGCAGGTCCACCTTGAGAGAGGTGCTGCCCACCTGTGCGATGCTGACCCGCCGGCCAGGCGGTGGGGCTGGCGTGCCCGGGGCCGGCGTCGTCCCACTCACCTCCACCTCACAGTACACCCCGGCAAAGCCCCCGGGGCACAGGCACTCCAGGAGGTTCTGTGCCCCGAGGTGGCAGGTGCCGCCGTTCAGACACGTGCGAGGGGGACAGATGGGCGGTGGGGAGCTGGTGGGGGACGGGGTGCCGCTGAAGGGCACTGGCGTGGAGCTGCCCGGGGAGTCCCTGGCCCCCAGGGTGGGCGCAGCGGTGCTG
>VXAY01002132.1:1743624-1756167 GCA_013399855.1 Oxyruncus cristatus | reverse complement strand
GCAGCCAAAGTCAGAGTACTGCAGGTGGTGGAGGAGCTTGCCGGAGTTTTTTAGGGGGAAGTGGCAGCGCGTCTCCTCGGGGCGCCGCAGCACCACACCGCTGGCGTTCACCCACTGCACCAGCCAGCTCATCTGGCAGATGCAGTTGAAGGGGTTGCCGGCGGCTGTCACAGACCGCAGCCTGGGGAAGAAGCTGGAGAAATCTCGAGGGATGGTGTTGATATTGAGGTTGCTGATGTCCAGCTCCTGCAGGTTGTGAAGGCTCTGGAAGTTGTCGGCCGGCAGCTGGGAGATTCGGGCATTGCCGGCCAGGCTGAGCCTGGTGAGGCTGCCCAGCCGCCGCAGCACTGCCGGGACGCGCTCCAGCAGGTTGTCGGAGACATCCAGCTCATGGAGGTTGTTCTGGACCTGGAAGAGCTCCTCATTTAAGCTCGTCAGGCCCAGCCCCGCAATCTTCAGGGACTCAATGTTGACAGCATGGAAGGCCCCTGGTGAAATGGTGGGGATCTTGTTCCAGCTCATGTCCAACAGCAGGAGGTTGGGCAAGTCAAGGGGGGGCACAGCCCTGAGTTGGTTGTTCTGCAGCTTCAGCTCCAGCAGATTCTCCAGCGTATCAAAGGCAGCAGTGTGGATATGCTGGATCCTGTTCCTCTGCAGGTAGAGCCGTTCCAGCAGCCGCAGCCCGTGGAAGGTCTCATTGGTGATCTCCTGCAGCTGGTTGGAGGACAGGTCCAAGTTGACGAGTTCTGTCAGAGGCTGGAAGATGTTTTTCTGGATGCTGGTGATCTTGTTTTGTGAGAGGTCCAGGAGCTGGAGGGCAGGCAGGCCTGCAAAGCTGTCCTCACCGAGCGTTGTGATACCATTCTCAAAGACGTAGAGGGAGAGGGTGTTGGAGGGCAGCCCCTGGGGCACCGTCTGGCCCCGCCTGGCCGCACACAGGATGGTCTTGGGGTCTTGGCACTGGCATCCCGCGGGACAAGCCCTGGCCAGCTCCCCACGGGCCAAGAGGAACAGCGTGCAAACGATCAGCTGGTTCATGGTGTCACCTCTGTGGAGAGAAAAATGCAGCCAGGGTTAGGGGCCAGGCCCTGCTGTGGGGTATCCAGGGCTGGCAGGGCTGTGGGTCACCTCTGAATCCCTGTGACAGAGCTGGTGAGAGTGAAGCAGCATGTGGGCTGCCCACCCCAGCTCCATGCTCCCCCCTTCCCCGACCTCCAGGATTTAGGGACATGGTACCTTTGTGCACCCCAGGCTCTACCATGAGACACATCTCACTGGTATTTGGACTGTCTCCAGTGGCACACCAGGATTTCCCCCCTGGCCCCCCCTCTGCCCTGCCCAGTACACACAAGGGCCCCAACCACCCCCACTGCTCAGCAGGGTGCAAATCAAACACGGGGGATGTGGAGAATCAGAGCACCGGGAAGGGAAGGGGTCTGAGCCTGGCCGGCCTTCCCTGCACTGAGCTCAGCTTAACCCTTTGCTTGTGCCATCCCTGCAGCTGCACCCACAGGGGCTGCTCCTGCCTGGATCACTAGCAGCAGCAATCCCTCTTGGGGACAATGGGTACGCAGGGGTGGCCCAGACTGGGGGCATAGGCCATGAGGCTAGAGGAGCCATTTGTGTCCCCACACAGTCCCTGGCCCACAGGTCACCTTGCTGTTCCCCTCCCTGCTGCACTGCAGGGACTCAGCAAAGCATCATGGGTTGTGTCCTTGTCCCTTGGGGACTCAGGACAACATGGGATGGAGGAGAAGATGTTCTGGAGTGAGCAAGGCTGTAACCACCCCAGCCCCCCATGGATGCCCCGGCCAATGTTGCAGGCGCTGGCTGTGCCACACGGAGCTGGTTCCTCTCTCAGCCCCATCTTGCAGCCCTTTTAATGATACGAGACTGGGCCAGGGACCCACTGTCTCCTACCACCCCATCAGGGGTAAAGGGAGGTGGTAGAGGGGGGTCCCCAGGCAGGGAAGAGGCGAACCCTTCCCCAGCCCTTACCTACCTCCTCCCAGCTCAGAGCTGTTAGAGCTCCAGGGAAGTGCCCCCCCGCCCCCCGCTCTGCAGCTCAGAAGGGGCCCTCTCCGTGTGCAGGGGGCTGCTGGGTCACACAGCAGTACGTGCCACCTGCCCCGGCCTGTTGGCGCTGCAGGGACACCACATCCTACGGCAGCAGGGTCTGGACCCGTGCTGTGTCCCCTTGTCTCCCTGCTGGGGTGTCAGCCAGAGTTAACACAGGGACTGGCTCTGTCCTCATCTCTTCCAAAGCCAGCCCCCCCCAGGGTGGGGTGCACCCGAGGGTGGGGTGCGCCCACAGCTGGGCAGGGTCACCACAACTGCCTGAGTCACTTGGCTTGACCGGCCCTGCCCTGACATGACCTGTGCCGTCAGCCCCTGATGCTGGGGAGGAGCTGTGCTGCATCCAGGGGGTCACCGTCACAGCATCCCCTCCCTGGCACCCCCAGCTCGGTCCTCTCGCTGCTGCTGGGTCCCCCCACACCTCCACATCACAGCCAGTGTGCAACACAAGGACAGAGTAGAACCAAAACCACATCATGGAGACCTTGTGAAGTGTTTTTGGAGGCTGGGGGCAGACGTGGCAGCCCTCGAGATGGCTTCAGCCGCTGGACTGTGCTGGCTGGCAAGAGAGCCCATGGCATGAGGTGTTGGCATGCCAGCAGTGCCACCACTTGTGCCAGGCCACTTGAGTGGACAGCCCCAAAGCAGGGCCGTCCTGCGGGATGCTGGCGAGGCCAGGGCTGGTTTTGCAATGCCAGGGTCGGGTTTCGCTGACGTGTCCCGCACTGCAACCAGCTGCTGACTCCAAGTCTCTTTCGTCCCTTTAATTACACTGGCATTTCCTCCCCGCCTGCCAGGCTCCCTGCTCCAGGCAGATTCGCTCGGCCCCGGCCACGGCCACGCACCGGTGCCTGGCCACGAGCGCCTTGCAGGCTGGCACAGCTGCTCCACACGCCTCCATCGCCGCCCGTCGGCACTGCCCGCTCCGCCGGCACACACCGGCATCGCACCCGCAACGCCTCCTCCACCGCAGCCCAATGCTATTTCAAGGCAGCAAGAGGTTAACCCAGCCCAGGTCACCCCCAGAAATGAGGGGCAGGGAAACAGCCTCCCCAGGTGCTGGCAGGGTCCCCAGGGGCGGAGAGGAGGCCCCGGTTCTGCTGGAGGTGTTGGGGCCGCCCTTGCCAGCGGCCTGCTGCTGCCTTGGCTGGGCTCCCCCACGCCTGCACCACAGATATTTGCCGTATTATTCATATTTTCCGGCTGTAGGGAGGATCTGGGCTCAGATTCCCCCAGTCCTGGCTAAGCCTTTCCCTACCAGCCTGCTGGGGTGGGAGTGCCGTGTCCCCCCTTCCAGCCTGCAGCCACCCAGGCTGGGCAATCCCACTCCTGCCCCACTTTGCATCTGCCACGTGTTTTAACAACAAGGACGATGCTCTCCCCACGCCCCTCCACCGCACCTGTGCAGGACAGGCTGGAGGGAGCCCTCCTGAGGGTTCCTGCCCTTCCCTGCTGCTTGGAGACATCAGGGAACCAGACAGAGCCAGGATGTCCCTTTCCGCACCGGCAAGCAAGGCCCCAAGGCCAAACAAAGCCAGCGTTGTTGCTCGCCGGTGGGTTGCCACTTTGGCTGGTGGCACCAGAGCAGGAAGGACAGGGGCCCTGCTCATAGCTGGGCCCTGAACTCCATCCCTGTCACCGCAGGGAGGGACACGGTGCCTTTGCCAGGCAGGATACAGAGCTGCTCCCCTTCCTCTGGGGGCAAAGCAAGCTGATGTCAGCACGTGCCCCCTCCTGGGAGCCAGCTGGGGGGATGCAGGATTAAGCCCTTAATCCTCCTCCGTTTCAACGCACCCTGCGCCACCTCAGCTCCCACCTCCTCCCACTCCCCTCCCTATTTAATTAAAGTTTCCGCAGCAGCCCCGCAGGAATGCAGGCCTGGTTATTGCATTCCCGGGAGCACTTGCCAGCCCCTCCATCCCGCTCCTGCCCCTTTGACCCGGCCGCGCTCCCCATCTCAGGTGCTGGCAAGGAGAAAAACCAGCAGAGCCGCTTCACCGGCAGCCAAACCGCCTTGGGAGGAGCCGGAACGCTGGCGGAAGGTGGGAGGAGGCCGGCAATGGTGCCACGCGTGGCCCAGGCGGCACGGGCAGATTCCTCTGCAGTGACTGGGGTGGCCGCGGCTGTCCCGAAGCGCTTCCTTGTGCTGTGTCCTGCCGGCAGAGCCAGCCGGGCAGGCAGCACTTGCGTCAGGGCCACCCGGCGAGGCCGGCTGGCCTTGGCGTGGTGCAGGGGAAAACAGTAATTAGTGTCATCCCTGACGGCGGCACTGCCCAGCGCCATGTGGGCAGCAGCACAGCTGGGTCAGGGCAGCCTGGCTGCCCCGTCCCCAGCAGGATCTGTCGGCGCAGGGCGTGTTGGCAAGAGTGGGTGTGTGAGGATGACATGATTGGGGGGTTTTAGTTGGGAAGAGGAGTCTTGGAACAGGAGCATCTCTGCTGAGATACAGTAACTTCTGTGGCAACTGCCAGCCTGGGAGGGAGCCAGGTGCGGAAAGGAACATTTACCCTCACGTTGGCCCAAAGTCACACCCAAAGAGGGTGACAGGGGCCAGCACCCTCCAGTTGCACACTGCATGATGACAAGGCACACAGGGAGCTGGCAGCAGGAGCTGTGGGGTATCCCCGGTGGCCAGGCTGGCTGGTGGCCCTGCTGGCACCTGTCCCTCTGCACCAGCTAGAGGGAAACCCTCACTAGCACCACCTTGGGACCCGCTTGGCCCCATGGCGGGTCAGCAACCCAGGACACTGACTCCCGAGGACAGGCAAGGCAAGGGCAGCCAAACCCCACCCCAACCAAGCCCTCTGCTGAGGAGGGTGGTGGTGGACACGGCTGTCCGCAGCTCCCACCTCTGCCTGACCCCAGCAGGAGAGCCCTGCTGCCACTTCTACTAGGACGGGGTAAGCACAGGATGGGCCCAGGAACGTGCCAGTCCCGTGGGGGTCCTGGACCTCTTCTGCTGGCAGGGTGGGTCACTGCCACCCAGTCATGCTGGATGAAGCTGTGCTCCATGTTAGCCTCAGACACATTTCTCCCCTTATCCTCAGCACCAGGCCAAGGTCCCTGGGCCAGACCCCAGCACATCCCACAGCAGGACAGGCACAGGGGATCAGGAGCCCTGCCTGCACCCTCATCCCAGCCCACCTCAGCTTGGCCGAGGCCCTGCCACCAGCCCTGGCAGGAGCCAGCCGGGTGTCCCCGGCTCAGCCGAGGCCTCGCAGGGAGCAGAGCACACCGACCCACATCCGAGGCCCGGAGGAGTCGCCGCCCCTGGGTGTCCTGCCTGCTGCCGAAGCCCAGGTGACACCCTGTCACCGTGGGTGCCCAGCCCACCTCGGGTGCCCCTTGGCCCGGCCCAGGGCCCCCCGGGCCCCGCCGTCCCCTGAGCCCCCCGGTGGCCGGCAGAGACCCCTCTCGCCCGTGGGCCGCCGCCGCACGAACCCCAGTGGCTGTGTGGAGGGTTGGGCGGTGTCGCGGCCGCGGAACTCACCGTGGCGGGCGGTGCGGGGCCGTGCGGGGCCGCTGGGGAGGGCGGTCAGTCCATCGCGCGGGCAGATCACCGACCGGCAGAGCCCTCCTCTCTGGCCGCGCCGAGCGCGGGGGGCGGCTTTTAAACCGCGGGGCGGGGCCTGCCCTCCCGCCGGCCCCCCATTGGCTGAGAGAACCGCGGGGGGCGGGGCACGGCGCCGACGGAGGCCCCGCCCCCCCGCGCACCTGGGGCCCGACGGGGGCTGGAGCGCGGGGACCTCCGGGACCCCGGAGTCACAGGGACTGCCCGCATCTCCGGGATCTCAGAGTCACAGCGACCCCCGGGACCTCCGGGACCCCGGAGCCGCAGGGACTGCCCGCATCTCCGGGATCTCAGAGTCACAGCGACCCCCGGGACCTCCGGGACCCCGGAGTCACAGGGACTGCCCGCATCTCCGGGATCTCAGAGTCACAGCGACCCCCGGGACCTCCGGGACCCCGGAGTCACAGGGACTGCCCGCATCTCCGGGATCTCAGAGTCACAGCGACCCCCGGGACCTCCGGGACCCCGGAGTCACAGGGACTGCCCGCATCTCCGGGATCTCAGAGTCACAGCGACCCCCGGGACCTCCGGGATCTCAGAGTCACAGCGACCCCCGGGACCTCTGGGACTCCGGAGTCACAGGGACACCCTGAATCTCTGGTATCTCAGAGTCACAGCCCGGAACTTGTGGGATCTCGGAGTCACAGGGACCCCCGGGACCACCAGAACCCCGGAGTCACAGGGACACCCCCGGGACCCCCTGACCTCTGGGACTCCAGAGTCACAGGGACCCTTGGGGACTCCATGGGACCTCTGGGATCACAGGACTCCCGAAAGTCACAGGAACTTCTGGGACCCCCAGGACCTTCTACACTCACAGGGACCTCAGGATCCCAGGAGCTCCCAGAGTCACAGGACTTCAGAGATTTCCCAGAGTCATAGGGACCCCAGGGCTCCCCAGAGTCACAGGAACCCCGAGGATCCACAGGGACTCCATGAGATCTCCTGGATCTCCAGAGTCACAAGAATACCCAGCACCCACAAGACTACCCAGGACTCTGGCAGCTCTCAGACCCTCCAAACCCTCCAGGGCCCCCCATCATCCCTGGGGGGACCCCAGCACCCCTGGTGTGTAGACACATGTATAGGGGGTAGGTGCAGGTGGAGGTATCTCCCTCATATCCCCAGCACTCACAGGACCCCTGGCACCACTGGTAACACCAAGGGCTGAGTGTCCTTGGCACCCCCATATCCAGTGTGGCCAGGGTAATCAGGGTCCCTGGCACCCACGGGACCCAGTGCCCTGGGATCCTGGTCCCTCCATGCCCCTGACATCCATAGAGCCCCTGTCACTGTCTTCTGGGGGATAGGAGGCAGTGGGTGGCCCTCACAGGGCTGTCCCCATGCCCTGGTGGCAGCAGAGCTGTGTCCGGTGCTGCAGGACAATGTCCCCTGTTTAGCATGGTGAGGATGGCACAGGCTGGACTGGGACAACCAGGCACCCTGGTGCCCTGTGCCCCTGTGGTGGTGGCAGTGCTGCTGACAGTGGTGGCAGCAGGGCAGGGGACCCCAGTGCCTGCCACAGGCATCCCAGCAGTGTTTGACTGGGTTGTGCCAACAGCCCTGGGGCAGGACAGTGCCACACCAGCCACACCTATCCTTCATGGCATGGGATGGCATGGCTCTCTCCCCTTGGCACAGCCACAGAAATGCCAAACGAAGGTAACAGATTGCCCCTTTGGTCTCTGCCTGTGGCTCTCCCTCCTCCACCCCTGACTTGGGGAGGCACAGAGGTGACTCTGTGCTTCTGTCCCCTCAGGCCACTGAGTATTCCCTGTCACAGACCCCTCTGGTCCCCTTCTGCCACCAAGCACCCCCCCAAGCCATGGTCCCCTCTGGCCATGGAGTGTGTCCTGACCACCTCAGTCACGAGCATCCCCCCAGCTGTGGTCCTCCCCAGCTGTGGAGCAGCCCCGGGCTGCGGGCTGGGACAGAGTGCAGGACAGGGAGCAGGGACACACTCCAGTGGGCACAGTGCGGCCACAGGGCACTCCCGGGGCTGGTCAACATCACTGGTGCCAGGGTGTGCCACGCGCCCACCCCAAACTTGCCAAGCTGGCCTGGCTGGCCCCGGGGCTCCCCTGCAGGTGCCAGTGGCTTCCCTAAGCGAGGGCAGGTGCCATGTCTGGGTGCTGGGAGCAGGGCTGGGAGCGGGATGCCCCGTGGCTGGGCACAGCTTCACAGCAGGCACCGAGCATCCGGGGCTGGGATTAGCTGGCAGGGCCATCCTGCTGCCAATGTGTCACCCCAGGGTGGGGCAGTGTGGGTCCAGCTGCAAGCTGTGGACCAGCCGAGCACTCTGAGGGCACCCCCCCAGTACCACCACTGCCCTCCAACCGCTGACAGGGCCTCATCCTGCCCTGCACTTCCCCAGCACAGGGTTTGGGTGTGCACCAGCCAGGGAAGCAGGATCCAGCCCCACGGCCTTCTGGGTGCTGCACTGAGGGGTGCCCTCAGCTCAGCACCCCCAGCTCAGCATCCACGTCCCTTGCAGGGTGACCATCCCACTGTATGACGCCGACACGGGGCTGCTGGTGTTGGCAGGGAAGGTGAGGAGCCATGGCAGCGGGGTGCAGGGGTACAGGAGGATGCAGGGGAGCGTAGTTAGGTGCATGTGGGTGCAGTGGGGTATAGAAGCACGCAGGGGTTGCAGTGGGGGTACAGGAGGCTGCAGAGGGGTGCAGGGATTGCAGCAAGGTGTGCGTGGGTGCAGTGGGTACAGGAGGGTACAGAAGGGTGCACGGGAGCGTATCGAGGTGCGTGTGGGTGTAGGAAGGTGCAGTGGGGTGCAGGGATTGCAGCAAGGTGCATGTGGGTGCCGGGGCGTACAGGAAGGTGTATGTGGGTGCAGGGGAGTACACGAAGGTGCATGTGGGTGCAGTGGGGTGCTTCCTACAGCCTCACTCATTCCCTGTCCACTCCACCTCTCTTCCAGGGAGAAAACCTCCTGTACTGCTTTGAGGTGGCCCCCACGCAGCCAGCACTCACCCAGAGTAAGCAGGTCCCATCCCACACGGGGTTTGTGGCAGCCCTGGGGGGCTCACCCCTGCCTGTACTGCCCAACTCATGTCCATCCCCCCTCCCCACAGTGACTCAGTGCCGGACAGAGGGCAGCACACGGGGTCTGGCGGCCGTGCCACGCCTGGCCCTGGACGTCATGGCCTGCGAGGTGCTCCGTGTCCTGCAGCTCACCAACACCGCCCTTGTCCCTGTCAGCTACACGGTGCCACGCAAGGTGAGGGGGGGCTGCTGGTGGCACTGTGCCATGGATGCCTGGTTTTGTTTCATGGGAGACACCCTGCCAGCACTGGGTGACAAAAGGCACCTGGGTGCAGTGGGACTCTAATCCCCAGCCTGGGGAGAGCAGAAGAGGAGGTCAAACCTGGGAGCTGACAGTGGGTCTCGGAGTGTGTTGGATTTGGGAAGCCAGGTGCTGCGTGCAGAATTGGGGTGCTGGAGAGCGAATGCTGATAGCTGGGTGCCACCTGCTGGGTGCTGTTGTGCAATAGGTGCTGGGTGCTTAAAGTGGGTGAAATTTGGGTGCTGGGTAGTGGAGTCTGGGTGCTGGAAGTGTCTGGGGGTTTCCAGGAGTGCCCCAGCTGCAACAGGATGGAGGCCATGGGACTTTGTGAACACCCACCTTATCCCATCCCTTCTCCCACAGTCTGTCCAAGACTTCCATGAGGATCTGTTCCCTGACTGCACTGGGACCCTGCCAGCCACCAATGCCCAAGCCTGGTGGGCCGGCAACAACCAGCAGGTCAGAGTCACCCAGCGGTGTGTCCTTGCCGGTGGCATTGCCATTGCCCCATGCCCACCACTGTGCCTGTTGTAGGTGGGGAGGGTGAGCCTGCACCCTGCACGGAGATCCACGGAGACCTTCACCTCCCCTGTCATCGCCCTCACCCGCCACACCGACAGCAACATCGGCCACACCGACGCTGACATCAGCCACAGCGACGCAGAGCAGAGCGTGAGCATGGGGAGCTGGGAACGTGCTTTGGATGCTGAGGTGGTGGGGGTCCCTGCGGCCTTTATCCCGCAGGGAAAGGCCGGGCTACCAGCACCTCCTGCCCACCCGCTCTCTCTCCTGTAGGAGGCCAGTGGCTACTCCTCGCCATCCTCGCTGGCCTCGCCAGGCAGTGCAGCCACCTCGCTCTCAGCCAGCACAGGCCCCTCCAGTGGCTTCGCCAGCAGCCCCAGCCAGAAGTCTCTGCAGAGCATTTTGGGTGAGCAGGCAGCAGGGTGAGCTCGGGGTCCCTCATTGAGGAGGGATTTGGGGCACTCAGCCATCCCTCACCTGTCACTGTCACTGTCCAGGGCCCAGCTCCCGCTTCCGGCACGCACAGGGCCGGGTGCTGCACCGCGACTCCCACCTCACCAACCTGCGGGGGCTCAGCCTCACCACGCCGGGCGAGTGCGACGGCTTCTGCGCCAACCACCAGCGCGTCGCCTTGCCCCTGCTCGCCGCCGGTGGCCAGATCGCCGTGCTCGAGGTACCCCGGAGTGGCTGGAGGCCGGCACGGCGCCGTGAGTGCCATGCCAGTGACCCCCATCTCGTTTCTGCAGCTTTCCAAGCCCGGCCGTCTCCCAGACACGGCCGTGCCCACCATCCAGAACAGAGTGGCAGTGGCCGACCTCTGCTGGGACCCCTTCGACCCGCGGCGCCTCGCTGTGGGTACGTGTGCCAGCCCCACTGGAGCATTCCAGGATAGTCCCCTGGCTCCGGGCACGCTTATCACCGCATTAACCACTGCCCGTCCTTTTTGGTCCACAGCCGGTGAAGATGCCAAGATCCGGCTGTGGCGGATCCCTGAGGGAGGGCTGCAGGAGACGCTGCAGGAGCCTGATGCCGTTCTCCAAGGTGAGGGGACACACCGAGCACCCTACACTGGGGACAAGCCAGCCCAGTGGTGTCCACAGCTGGTGACAACCGCATACCGCTCAACCTTCCCAGGTCACACGGAGAAAATTTACTCCATCCGCTTCCACCCCGTGGCATCCGATCTCCTGGTTTCTTCCTCCTACGACATGACTGTGCGGATCTGGGATCTGAGCACAGAGCAGGAAGTCTTGTGCTTGCAGGGACATGCAGATCAGGTAAGGGATGACAAACCTGGGGACACCTGAGGGGTGACTTTGGGACATTGAGGGGACACAACACCTGTCTACCCAGATCTTCAGCATGGCTTGGAGCCCGGATGGGAAGAAGCTGGCGACAGTGAGCAAAGACGGACAGATACGGCTCTATGAGCCGCGGTGCAGCCCTCAGCCCCAACAGGTACAATCACGGCACTGAGGGTGGGCTGGAGAGCTGGGGCTGCAGGCGGGAACGCCCCCCCTGAGGGCACCTGGTCACACCCCCAGCTCTCTCTAAGCAGGCAGAGTGACCTTCTCCCCACACAGGAGGGTCCAGGTCCTGAGGGGGGACGCGGAGCACGCCTGGTTTGGGTTTGCGGTGGCAACTACCTCCTGGTGTCCGGCTTTGATAGGTAAAGAGGGGGACACATGCCAGGGGAGGGACACCAAGGGACTCCACGCTCCCCCTCATTGTCACCTCCCCACAGCCGCAGTGAGAGGAGGATCCTCCTGTACCGGGCACAGGCTCTGCCTGAGGGACCCTTGTCTGTCCTTGGGCTCGACGTGGCCCCTTCCACCCTCCTGCCCTTCTACGATGAGGATACCAGTGTTGTCTTCCTCACTGGCAAGGTGAGGGCTTGCCTTCCAAAAAACTGGGGGGCTATCTGTCTACAGCACCCCAGAAGCACAGAGGAACCCTCCATGCACCTTGACAGCCCCCGTCTCCCTCCATCCCCAGGGTGACACCAGAGTCTTCCTCTACGAGGTGACTCCCGAGCCCCCCTATTTCCTCGAGTGCAACAGCTTTACCTCCAACGAACCCCACAAGGTAAAGAGGGGCAGTGCTGCCTGTCCCTGACCCCTTGCCTGCGCTGCCAGACTCTGCTGACACCCCCACCCCACCAGGGCTTCGTCTTCCTGCCCAAAACGACATGCGAGGTACGGGAGGTGGAGTTCGCCCGTGCGCTGCGCCTGGGGCAGAGCACCCTGGAGCCCGTGGCTTTCCACGTGCCACGTGTCAAGGTAGGTGGGCGGTAAAGGGGGGGCTGGCTGTGTTCTGGGACGGGGATAGAGGCAGGGGACCCCCCTCGATGTCACTTGCCCCCACAGAAGGAGTATTTCCAGGATGACCTCTACCCGCCAACCCGTGTCTGGTGGGAGCCGGCCCTGGGTGCCGGAGCCTGGCTGGCGGGGCAGGACGGGCAGCAGCGCCGCGCCAGCCTGTGCCCGGCCGGCATGGTACCAGGTGGGTGAGGGGCAGGGCGGGACCCCCAGCCCATGGGGATGCTGTGGGGGCATGTGAGCCACGGGGTGAAGCCCTCCTGCCCCACGGTTATGCCGCTCTCCCAGTGACCGAGGCCCCGAAAGAGGCTCCGGCTCGGAAGTTCGTCCCTGCATCCGTGTACCTGGAGGAGAAGTCGGACGAGCAGAAGAAGGAGGAGGTGGGTGCTGGGGTGGGGTGACTGCCCTGCAGTGGGGCTGGGGGTGATGTCCTGCACCCCACGGCTCTGCCCGGCCTCCCCACAGCTCCTGAGTGCCATGGTGGCCCGGCTGGGCAACCGGGATGACCCGCTGCCCCAGGACTCCTTCGAGGGGGTAGATGAGGACGAGTGGGTAAGTGCAGGGGCTGGGGGGGGCAGACACGACCCCCGCTGAGTCCCATCAGCCCCCGCCACCCCCTTCACCCACACCGAGTGTCCCGCAGGACTAGGCTGGACCCGGCACCCCAAGGACCACCCGGCAAACTCCGCACTCGCAGGGCCGGCGGGGGAACCAAGAGGAGGAGGAGGAGGAAGAGGAGGAGGAAGAGGAGAAGG
>VXAY01002132.1:1678271-1720351 GCA_013399855.1 Oxyruncus cristatus | reverse complement strand
CGGGGCTGGGGGCAGGACAGGGATGGATCCCACCTTGAAGGACGCTGGTCGCTCGGGGGACTACTGACGGGGAGGGCAGGGGAGTGTTGCCTGCCTTGGGAATCACGGGCAGGAGGCAGAGGATGCCGACCCTGGTGAGGTTTCCAGCTGAGCAGCCAGGCTGTATTTGGAGGCTCAGCCATGCCAGAGCTGCCCACGTGTGTGACGAGCACCTCAGGGCTCAGCTCACTGCTGAGATGGCAGGAGGGTCTGGGAGTGTTTTTAATAAAACCATGCAGCTCGGGTAGGGTCAGTGTCCCCCTGCCTCGGGGATGGCACCTCTGGTGCCCCAGGATGGGGGTATCCCTGTACCAGGATGTGGGAGGTACCCATCCTCTCTCTGTGGCTTTTTTTTGGGGGAAGGGACACACCCATTTTTCCCACCTCTCTGCACCCCCCCATAGCTGTGGGCCTCTCCCACTCCCCCTCCATGCTGTGGCCGTCCATGGTGTCCAGCCACGGGCTAGGTCTTGCCTGCTCCCTACCCTCGTCCCCAGCCCCATCTCGGGGTCAGGGGCTCCCTCTGCTCCCACACTCGGCCTCTTCCCCAAGGAAAAGCTGGGTCACAGCCTCCGAGAAGTGGCTCCTGCAGTGGCGGAGCCCAGTGGCCGCTTTGCTACAGCCAGACTTTGGGGACAGCACTGGGTGGCTGTTGCCTACAAGTGAGGGTGGTGGGAGCTGGTGACCCTGTGCCTCTGGCTGTGGGGAGGGGACAGTGCCCACCATGCCACGCTGCCACCACAGTGACAGTGGGGGCACTTCCACAGGGTGGAAGGGACGTGTCTGGCCTATGGGGTGTGTGGCGTCGCCTGGAGTTGTGACCTGTGGTGGCTTGAGGGGACATCAAATCAGCCCAGGACGAGGTGCTTGGGGACAGCCCCCTTCGGGGACGCTGCATTGTTGTGCTGCTCAGTACCTCCCCTCCATAAAATCCTGCTCCAGCCCCAAAGGAGCTGCAGGAGCTGAGGCAGCCCAAGGAGCTCCACTACACCACGCCAGCAGGACACTGGGATGGGGACAGTGACCCCACATGGGCAGTGCCACCCTAGGGACCCCATGCC
The DNA here is from genome assembly GCA_013399855.1 of Oxyruncus cristatus. Lineage (NCBI taxonomy): Eukaryota > Metazoa > Chordata > Aves > Passeriformes > Cotingidae > Oxyruncus > Oxyruncus cristatus. The sequence goes on along the minus strand of VXAY01002132.1, from coordinate 1,719,251 downwards.
AGAAGGTGTCCTGTGCCATCGCATCCCCGACAAGAGCCGTTCCCAGGGCGGCAGTGCTGCCGTGGTGCCCCATCCCTGTCCCCGTCCCCATTCCCAGGGCCCCCGGGAGCGGAAGAACGGCGGCAGCATCTGTGCAGGCAGCTGTCTGCCCTGCCCGCCCTGCCCCACGCCGACGCCGTATAAATAGAGGCAGCGAGCGTCAGGGAGCTCCTGGCAGCCACCATGAAGGGCCTCAACCTGCTCTGCTGCTGCGTGGCCTCACTCCTGCTCCTCAGCACCGCAGGTATGGCCACACGCCAGCCGGGGGGCTCCTGGGGGCACCCTAGGGGGCTGGGGGTGGCCACTGGACTGTGGGAGCTGGCAGGGCTATGGGGTCCCCACAGGGCTGTGGGTGCCCTTGGGGCTGCAGAGACCCCAGGGGACTGTGGGGACCCTACGGGGCTGCAGGTGCCTGTGGGGCTGTGGGTGCCTGTGGGGTTATGGGGTCCTCACCGGGCTGTGGGTGCCCATGCGGTTATGGGGTCCCCGTGGGGCTGTGGGTGCCCTTGGAGCTGTGGGGACCCCATGGGGCTTTGGGGATCCCATGGAGTTGTGGGTGCCAGCAGCGTTGTGGGGTCCTCATGGGGCTGTGGTGACCCCATGGGGCTGTGGGTCCCTGCAGAGCTGTGGGTGCCTGCAGGGCTATAGGGACCCCATGGGGCTGTTGGTGCCTGTGGGGCTGTGGGGATCCCATGGGGCTGTGGGTCCCAGTTGGACTGTGAGTTCCTGCAGGGCTGTGGGGTCCTCACAGAGCTGTGGGTCTCCATAGGGATGCTGGAACCCATGCGGCTGTGGGTCTATGAGGCTGCGAGTGCCCATGGGGCTGGAGGTCCCCAGGGAGGTTGTGGGGTCCCCACAGGGCTGCAGGTGCCTGTGTGGGGCTCTGGGTGCCCTGCAGGGTTGCGGGTACCTGTGGGGCTGCAGGTGCAGGTAGAACTGTGAGTGCCTATGGGGCCGAGGGTGAAGATGAGGCTCTGGGGTGCCTGGTGAGCCCAGCCTGCCCTCCACGGGCTGGGAGCAGGGCAGGGCGGCAGGAATTACAGCCGGCTGGACTCCCTGGCAGCTCTGCCGGGGCTGCAGAGTCACCCCAAAACGTGGGGGGTCAGGGACAGCAGGGAACGGCGCGGGGTTCAGGCTGGGGTCGTCCCTGTGGAGTCAGGGTGGGTGCACGGGCTGTGCTGCTGCTAACGCGCCCTGGGGGCAGCGCGTCACCTGTGGGTGCCGCGGTGGCTTGATTTCGGGCTGTGAGGACCTGGGGGGGGCTGCCAGGGCGCTGGGGATCTCTGATGACCCCGTAGCCCCTTCCCCGGGCTGTCCCATCCCCGCTGAGCACCCCGCTCCGCGGCCGGGTGTCCCCGGGGCCGCGTGGTGGGGCGGCATCGCCGGTACCCTTGCTTGCCCTTGAGTTAATTTGGGCTGGTTCTCCGCCTGGCCGGGCTCCGGCGGCCGCGCAGCCGGGAGAGGGGAGCGGCTATGTATGGAAACAGCCGTGTAAGGGGACACTGCGCTCCCTGCAGCCCCCCCGGCCGCCGCCCCCCCCGCCCCGCGCCGCCGCGGCCCCGCGCTCCAGCACCCGCAGCTGCCGCCTTCCAGCACCCGGCACCCCCGGCCCCGCCGAGTTTTGGCCTTTTAAGGGCATCTTGGGCCATTCCTGGGAATGAATGGGCTTGGGGGCCAGTGACACACCCCGACAGCGCTGGGGTGACCTCCATGGGGCCACCGGTCAGCTCTGTGGGGGGGGGTTGGGAAGGACCTCTGTGGGCACAGGCGGTGGCTGGTGCCACCTCTGGCTGGGCCGGTGGCCCTGTGGGACATCTGGGGGTTGTCACCATGGTGGGTGACCCCTCGCCCAGGTCTAGGTTGTGCTGAGGCTGGCATGGAGGCTGGCATGGCCCTCTCAAAGGAGGCCCCTGTGGCTAGGAGGAGTGTTGGGGTCCCCAAGGAGGGGCTGAAGTCCCCCATGTTCCCACACTTGGCATCTCCTGCTTATTGAGAGGTCTCATGATTTATTCTGATCCTGTAGGTTTGGAACAAAGCTCTAAGAAGTGGCACCTGCCCATGGTTCTGCTCCACAGAGGCTGGTGGGATCTGCAGGATCAGTTTTGCGTTTCCTTTGGTGCCAAGCCAGGCTCTTGGACCCAGTTCCTTTGGGGTGCAGGAAGTGGCTTGTGGGGAGTGTTTCTTGGCCATGTCTTTCCATTCAACCCCTGTTTGGTGAAGAGAAGGGTGTGGGAATCCAATGGGGAAACAAGGTCTTCATTGAGGCATCATGGCAAGATGTGGTCCTCGGGATTTAGTGATGCCTGGGGCCACTGGGACCCTGTCACCGTTCCCAGAGGCCAGGTGTGGGAAGTGCCCTGTGCCTGCGCTCCTACAGTCCCAGCCAAAATGACCTGTGGTCCATGTGGCCAGGGCTAGCAAAGCTCCCCAGTATGGCCAGAAGCCCCAGCAGGGACCGGCACCCACTGCAGGGAGGGGTGGTGGCTCCTGGTGAGGGCACCCCGTGGTGGTGGTGGCTCCATCCACTCCTGCCTGCAGCAGGGTCTCCTCCTGCACTCACACCTTGGGCAGAGCTCAGCCATCCCAGGCTGGGTGACCCCTGTGGCCACGGGGAATGGGCCACGGGGATGCTGGCAGGGCAGTGCCCGGACACTGTGCTTGACAACTTCGCCCTGAGGAGCCTTTGGCCCCACAGCCATCACAGATTTGAGTGGGATGGCAATGCCATCACCTGCCTCCAAGCTGGGAGAGGGACTGGGGAAAGCCCTGGCATGATGGTATCCTCCTGCAAGGCACTGTGGGGCTGGCACAGACAGCAAGCATGGGCCATCACCCCTGTGAGTCCTCATCCTGCCTCAGCCTCATCAGCCAGGTCACCTCGGGATGAGCTCCATCACCATGTCCTCATGGCATCTTGGGCTGTTCCCCATCACCCAGGACATGTCATCCTGGGGTATACGCCATCTTATGGAATATGTCACCTTGGGATGTCCCCCGTCATCTGGAATGTGTCACTTTAGAGTGGGCTCCACCTCCCAGGACAGAACATCTTAGGAGTGGGATTGTGGGACCCAGGAACAGCACCCATGGAGACCCCCCCCGACCATCCCAGGCCAACACTGCCCATGATAACCAGCGCTCCCAGAGGTGGGGGCCGCTGTGTCCCAGTGACACCCCACTGGACTCACTCTGCTCCCCAGCACTGGCACAGCCACGGACACCACTGCCATTGGGTGGCTGCAGTGAGACAAGGGGCTTGGGATGCATTAGGCATCCGTGGATTTTGGGTGCTTGTGCCACCTGCATCCCTGGTACCACACCTGGAGGAGACCCTGGTCCCTGTGGGTGCCCTATCTCACTCTCAAGCCGTTGGCTGAGCAAACCAAAGCAGATGTTGGGCAGGTTGGCTGTGCTGTGACACCCTCTGCATCAGCCATCTTTGCCTCAGCCGAGCAAGAAGGCCAGGACACCACTTATGCGTGCCTTGATGGCACAGGGACACCAGCAGGTCTCTGTGAGATGGCACTGGTCTGGGAGGGCCATGCTGTGCCCAAGGAAAACATTCTTTCCATGTTCCCACCGTGTTCCGCTCACCGATCCAGGGTGTCAAAACCCCAGCCTGGCAGCAGGTCAGGGTGACCAGTTCATTCATGGAATTACCTCTTCCCTGGGCTCTGCAGGAATAGCAGGGCTCTGCTGGGCTGTTTTGAGCCCATGGGGACATTTCCCTTGCAGGTGACAGCTGGAGGAAGCCGTGAGCTCGTGTGCCGGCGGGGGCTGCTGGAGGGGCCGGGGAGGCTCCAGCCGGGCACCCCGAGCCAGGATGGGGCCTTGGCAGTGTCAGCACAGCCCTGGTGCCAGCCAGGCATGTGGCTCAACCCTCCCCACATATGGGGCATGCCCCAGGACAGGGCTCAGAGCTGTGTGACCCCATCCCTGGAGTCCCCCTTGCTGCCGGGTCAGACCCTCAGGGCTGGGTATTCCTGCTTGGCTCCGCTAGGCAGTGTCTGCCTGGACATTCCCATGGATTTGAGGATCTTTTGGGAAAACAGGTCATCATGGATTAGAATCCAGTTTGGCAAGTCCAAGGGCTAACCGGGTGAATGCTTGGGATGGCCCAAGGAGGGATGGGGAGCCTTCCTTCACTCAGAAAGGCTCGCCCTGAGTGCATGGAGCGTGTTCCTCAGGGAACACTCCTGGGATGGGTTGGGGAAGCCTCCCGTGGTTGAAGACCAGGGGACAGGCCCAGTGTGACCTCTTGGAAGTCCCTCATCCAGCCCCAGCCATGCCACAGCACGTCCCTCAGGTCCCTCAGCACTTCCCTGGGCTGCAGACCCTGCGAGGGACACCACGGGTTGATGTTCCTCGATGTACAGCATGACATCTGCCTGTGCCAAAATACCTGATGTTTCCAGGCTGTCTTCTCACTGACAGACCCAGATCTCCTCAGCCAGGAAGCAGAGGGTGCTTCATCTCTCACCTCCCTCATCTTCCTGCCTTCTCAAGTCAGGGGTTCCGGGTTCTTTCCAGATCTTTAGGGTGGGCAGACTAGAATAAACACCCCGCAGCACTGATTCCCCATTTTCATATCTATATTTAGAAAGCTTCAAGCCTGGTTTTAATACCTTTGGTAGATCCTGGTGAGGTTTTCATTCCATTTTCTAATCAAAATATCATGCGGTTCTATACAACTCTTTATAGAAATCAAATCAATTTATAATTTATTTCAACTAAACTTAAAATCTCCTGCACAGATGAGGCCAATTAGTCTGACAAAGCTGTTTCCTAGACCTCTCTCTGCATTGAAAAAACTGGAATATATTTGCTTTATGCTGGTGTTTTCGGATCATGAAGCCTCTGGGATGCGATGATGTGTCTGGGCATCCTGGGTTTTGGGGTGCACAAGCGTCTTGTGTCCTCTGGGCTGCTTGAGACCTTGTGGGACACTTCCCTCTGAAGGTGTTGGGCTGGCTGGCTCCAAACTGGTGCTGGGCCACAAGCTGGAGGTGCACCAGGAGTTCAATCCCAAGTGAAAGCCGTGGAGACTTCGCAGAAGCCGGTGGGCAAAGACATCATCCTGAAATGGGGTCTTGCGGAAAAGGGGGGGGGGGGTCTGCAGCAGGTCCAGCTGGAAAATCCCAGCAAGTCCCAGACTTTGTGCCCAGTCATTCTCCATGGGGTTTCAAAGAGCTTTGTCAGAACACAGGCAGGGATGGACGGTACACGGTCCCCTCAGGATCCCGCAGGGAGGACGTGGGGAGTACAGGACTAGCAGGAGCCAGTGGATAATACCCACGGGTCTGCAGGGCCTGGGATCCAGGCAGGGGAAGGGGGCGTGTGAAAAGCCATTCCCTGCCATCACCTGCCCCGTGCTCGGGGCTCTGATTTCTGCTGGAGGGGGAGAGTGTCCCTCCAGGGCCAGCTGTGCCCATCAGTCCCTCCTCACTGTCCTCCTGGAGGATCCGTTTTGGCACCAGGTCTTTGCCATTCTGTAAGTCCCAGGGCAGGGATGGAGGGGACTCCGTGAGGTTCAGCCTCCGGCAGCCATCCCTGTCCTTCCCTCATGGGCTTTTCCTGGGTGCAAACAAGCTGTGGCATCCTGTGGTACACAGAGTCCCACTGTGAGCTCTCCATTCCTGCTGTCACTGCCAGGAAAAGGGTCCCCAGGCAGCTGATAGCCCCCCAGGATGAGACTGGGGGTGGCAGGGGCAGTGCAGGACAAGGATCCTCTAGGAGGTCAGGTCCATGAGGGTAGCAGGACAAGGGCTCCTCTCCTATGCCACCCATCTGCTTGGCACAACACGAGGTGTGAGTGCAGGGAGCCCCGGTGTCACTTTACACCGTGGCTGTCCCCTCCCAGAGCCCACGGCGGCCCCCAGGTACGGACGTCACCCTTGGCTGACAGCAGGGTGAGGGGCTGGGGCTTCACCACCGCTCCTCCTGGTCCCCACATACAGTTGCTGTTGCCCTATTTTTAGCCTATGGCGGGTGCATGGAGGGTGTTAAGCCCGTAACCTTCGGCCCATTTCGTGCTCATTGCCCGGCCCTCTGCGGGTCAGCACAACTCACCCCACCATGGACTGGGGGACCACGCAGGGGAAACAGGAGGGAGAAGGAGGTGCAGAGGGGACAAGGACTTTGTGTAAGACACTGAAGGTCACGGGAAAAAAAGCCCATGACCAGCACACTGTCAGGAACACCCCTTTCGGAGCACCCAGGGGCTATTTCCCACTCCCTGCAAGGGATGGCTGGTGTGGGCACTGTGGTTGCAGCTGCACCAAGCCATGGTGGGCGATGGCCCCTCTGGGTCAGAGAAGACACACATACCCCAGACAAAGCCCTCAGGACATTCAGGGTCTCCTCTGCCTGGTCCTGCCCCCCTTCTCCACTTCGACCATCGCTCCTCTTCCAGCCCTTCAGGTCACCAGCTTTTTTGGGCCCAAGCTTCCAATATCCCCATTTCCATCAGATTAGAGGACCCTCCAGTGACCCAGGCTGGTTCCCAGGCCACCAGGGCCAGGCAGGGGCATGTTGGCCCCCAGTGATCCAGGGTTTTGCAGGTCACACGTAAGATGTTACCCTTCAAGCAGCTCCTGCAGGGTCCCAGGGATCCCACAGGAAGGTGACCTGAAAGACAAGGGCGGGAGGAAGGAGGGTGGGAGCTGCCCACCACCCATCTCCCTTCCATCTGGGAGCGGAACTGGGAGCCCAGATGCACCTGCAAGCCACGTGCCAGCAAAGGACAGGGAGGTCAGGGAGGGCAGAGACAGGCTGACCCACGCGTCTGGTTTGGGCACGGGCAGGAACCGCGGCGGCCGCGGCAGCTCTGTGGTGCCAGGGAGCCGAGAGCCGCTGGGAACGCGGGCGGGCTGGGGGGCGGCCTGTCCTCCCCAGTGCCCGCTGCTGGCATGGCACGGGCCTACCGACGAGACCCGATCCCTGACAACAGCCCCACGGGCACAGTGGAGACACAACCACCCACCCAGCATCCCAGCCAGGACAAACTGGGCTGAGCGGTCTGGGGCTGGCACCGTGCTGGTCCCAGCCCTGATCCTCCCACGCTCAGCCACCGTGCCCCAGCTTTGCTGAGGTCCTGCCGATGCTCCACTGGACACTGTCCCCTGGCTCCTGGGCAGACATGGCATGGGAGCTGGAGCAGAGGGCTGCCCGTGCCCAGCACTGCCTGCTCTCCTCCTGCAGCCTGGGTGGAGATGGCATTTTTTCCTGCTTGGCATCTGCTTGCCAGCTGGCGTACAAAGGAATTACTTTCCTCTGAAATGCTCCCCTGGCACTAGGCGTTTGGGGGGATTATTTAGACTGGCAGCAACTGTTTGTAATGGAGACAGTATAGCTGTGATCTTTTATTTTTGGCACCCCTTGACTAACATTAAATTGCAGTTAGAGCCTATGGAAAATACGGATGGATTCTCCCAGGCCACAGAAAAAACTCATTGTGTCCCCACCAGCCGCACGGCAAGGCAGATGCTTTCCTAGTGAAGGGACAGTCACAATAAATAGCTCCCGAGCCCTGCAGCCAGAGTCAGTCCCTGCCTATGGAAAGGCAGGACCCCATGCTGGGAAGCCCCTTGTGCCAGGAAACTCCTTCCTCCTCCTCCCTCTTGCCCTGCCACTCACCATGGCTGGTGTGATGCTCTCCCGAGGCAGGGCTGGGGAAGGACCCTTTTAACCTGCCAAGTGCCCACAGCCCCTGTCAAAATTGTTATTTTTACTCCTTTCCCCCATTTTTTTAGGGCTGCTTTGCCACCTTCCTGCAGTGCTTTGTGGTGGGTGGCAGCCTTAACCAGCACAGCCACAGAGCTCCCTGCCAGCTCAGTTTTGCGCCCCACAAACACATCTTTGCACCCAACTTCTTGCGACGGGGTCAGAAAACTGAGCTGGGACTAGAGCAGGTTTAGGGATGAGTTTAAACCTCTTGGGAACAGCCACGACTCCTCCCTCGGGGCCCCCTGTGCTGGCAGGGGTTGTCGGGTGCCCCAGGTGAGACTGACCGAGCTGTTCTCATCGTTTAGAGCCGCGCGCCCCCGGCACGGACCGCAGTGCTGCCAAAAGGCCCCTGCCAGCCACAGAGGCCCGGCTGGAGGAGAGGGTGGCTGATGGCAGCCCTGAGGAGGAGCAAGACAGTGGCACTGCCAACACCTCCTTGCCCGGCACCGCTGAGGAGGGACATGGAGAGGTGGAGGAAGAATCAGCGCGCAGCCTGAGCAGGGGCCTGGGGCCAGGGGAGACCAGCGATGAGAGGGGCCAGGAGGGACAGAGCCCGGGGGAGGATGCCATGGCAGTGCATCACGGAGGGATCCACGGGTCTGGCACACAAGTTGCCAACCATGCCCGGGAGGATGAGGAGCCTGGCATGGAGAAAGGAGGCTCTGAGGAGCAAGGGCAGCCTGGGGAAGAGGAAACAGAGGAGCCAAGAGCGGTGTCTGCTCTGGAGGGGGGAGAAGAAGGGGATGAGCAGAGCTCAGAGGAAGATGATGAGCAAGGAGAGCCTGAAGAAGGTCAACACGGGGGGTCTGAGGAAGATGGAGGCAAGGGAGAGCCTAGGAAGGAGGGGGACTCTAAGGAGGAGAAAGAATCTGAGGAAGATGGTGAGAGGTCAGAGAACGAAACTGAAGGGAGTGACAAGGAAGCTGCCAGCACTTCTGACAAAGAGAGCCACGGCAAACCAGCAGCTGCTGGCACGGGAGAAGCCAGGGACAGCCCTGCCAGCTGCCATCACCCACCCTGTGGGGAAGAATCAGAAGACCCGCCAGCAGCAGATCCGCCAGCAGCAGTGGAAGACCCGCCAGCAGCAGAAGACCCGCCAGCAGCAGTGGAAGGCCCACCAGCAAAAGAAGACCCACCACCAGCAGCAGAAGACCCCCCAGCAGCGGCAGAAGACCCCCCCGCAGACAATCCCCCACTGGCAGAAACAGAGGTCCCCAGCATCCCCCCGGCTGCCACCGAGCCCCAGCACAGCCAGATAGGTTGGAATCTTTTCTTGTGGGTGTGCTGTAGCGGCGAGAGTGACCTACTATCAACCCTGGCGGAGCTGAGCTTGGCACGTTAAACCTTGCCTAGTGCATGGCCCTGTCCTAACGCTTGTGCTTCCCCACCTGCCCCTAACACGGCCGTGGGCAGCGAGGGCGCAGCAGGAGCCTGCAGATGCCCGTCACGCGGGCGCTCGGCACAGCAGCACCAAAACTGGCTGGTATTCCCCTTGCTCCACGTTAAGTCCATGATGTCTTCTCAGGGATGTGGACATGGATAAGATTTTTAAGACCCATGCCCCTTCCAGCACCCACAGACATCTTAAAGGCTCTTTATCCTCCACCCGCAGAGTCCTCCGGACCCTCAGCTCGGTGCAGGGGCAGGATGCTCCCGGGATGGTGGGTCTCTTCTCCACCAGCTCTTGGCTCATAGGGAAGAGCTAATCCAGGCCAATGAGTTACCAATGCACTGGCCCTGCTCCATCAGTGAAAGGCTAACTAAGGAAAAGGGTCACTCCCCATCACGATTTCCTAGAAATACTTGTAGACTTTAGCCCACAGGTTGGGCAGCAACCTTCGGACCCAGCTGAGTCTTTCTTTCTCTTTCGTCTGCTAACGTCCCAGCTCAAAACCCCTCTTTATTTTTCCCAAAAAGTAAGCCCAGTTTGGTCTCTGTGGCTTCACTTGGCAAGTCAAAAGGTCTTCCTCAGCCCAATGCTCTGTAGATGCTCAACACAGACCCTTAGTGGGTGCCCCCCTTGGCCCTGGTGTCCCCAGACCTGTCCCCAAACACCCATTACAGCCCAACCCAGCTCCCCTTACCAAAAAGCTCTTGGAGGCTCTTAGTGTGCCAGCAGCTCCATGGTGAGGACACCTCTATCTCCAAGTTTTGGGGACGGGGGGGTGCCTTGCCTGGATGGAGGCAGCTGCTCATGCTCCCCACGTCTGGGACGGAGCCACAAGGCACAGGGCACCGCGCAGAAGTCTCCAGGGTGATATGGAGGCAGAGGTGGGAGAACTGGGAGGAAACGGCCCTGCTGGCAAAGGCGAGGCAGCCAGGACGTGTCAGGCTGGGCTGTCCCCCAGGAGCCAGAGCCAGCCCCAGCCTCGGGAATCCCAGCTCAGTGTGTAGCTTTTAGGGGGAATGGGCAAAGGGAGACATCAGCAAAGAGTCTGCACTCGAGGCTGAGCCCCCAGGGAGCCACAGCTGCCAGGGAAGAGCCAGGGCCCCACTGGGCAGCAGCTGCCACACACTCGTGCTACGTCCCAACCCAGGGAGTACCTTCCAGGCACGTCCTTCGCATTCCCCGGGAGCGGCCGGCCCCTCCTCGGGGCCGAGCAGTTGCCCACGATGCTTCCCCCAGAAGGCACAGCCCTGGTAGCCTCCAGGGGGCTGTGCCACAGGGAAAGCACGCAGCATGCCAAGGCTGACAGCGGCTGCCAAGGCGCACGGTGCGCCCACAGGCTCGGGGGGTGTGTGCTCCCCATGCCCTCTGCCCAGTGGTTGCTTGCGTGAGCTCCAGTGTGGATTCTCCCCTCCAGCAGTAACAGGTCTCTTGTTTTTCTCCTCCAGAAGAGGTCGAAGATGCCAGCGAGCCAACCAAGCGCGACCGGTCCCACTTGGAGAACACCCTCAAGCTGAATGAGGAAAAACCTGCCGATGATGTCTCAGGTGAGGGGGCCACGCACACCCAGCTCCTTCAGCCCACACCCTCCCTGCAGGACAGGCTCCTCGCCATCCTGCACTAGGAGCATGGATGGGATTTTCCTTCCCTAGAGTGTTTTGATTTTAACCTTTCTTCTTCCAGGTCTAGTAATGCCACATCTTCAATAACTGTCCTTTGGCTGCTCTTGGGTTAACGCATTTTAGGTATTTTAAAGACAGCCCCACGGGTGTACAGGAATTAGGAGGGTACAGAGGCTGGAAGGTGCAGTTGGTGAATTGGGTACATGTCTGCCTAGAGAAACCTGGGGCAGCTCATAATGAAGGGCTGGGATTTCTATTCCAGTTGTTTTTGGGGTTTTGCTGCTCCAAGGATTTCTTCTGTGGGCTCCATGAGAGGTCTGGGCTGGTAAGACAGTGGTAAGAGATACTGTGGAAAAAGGTCCTCCTTTTTTCCAGTGAGCAGTTTAAGGGCCAAGCCAGGAAGTCCTGGCACATTGGTGGAGGGATTTTTGGGATTGTGGGTGTTGAGTGTTAAACAGCACTTCCAAAGGATATTCCTTCAAGCAGCTGCTGGCAGCAGATGGGGACAGTGCCCAGCAGAAAACATTAGCAGGCATCAGAATTGTAGAATCTTAAAATGATTTGGGTTGGGAGAGACCTTGAAGAGCATCCCATTCCGAACCCTTGCCATGGGCAGGGACACTGTCCATTAGACCAGGTTGCTCCAAGCCCTGTGCATCCTGGCCTTGAACACTTCCAGGGATGGGGCAGCCACTGCTTCTCTGGGCAAAATGTGGGACTGGGATCAGTTTGGCCAAGATTTCAGCTGCGAGCCAAGTCTCTTGGTCTGCAGCTGAGCCACCCTCAGGACCTGCAAGGAATGTCCCTCCTGCAGGGAATGCCCCAGGGAGGGACTCTCCCCAGGCAGTGGGGTTTGCCTTTCCCTTGCCCATGTGTCCATGTGTTTTCCCCCCCCAGGAGTACTGCAGCGGCTGAGGAAGATCTACCACTCCTCCATCAAGCCCCTGGAGCACTCCTACAGATACAATGAGCTGAGGCAGCACGAGATCACAGGTAATGCCACGGGCACTGGGGTCTCCAGCACCACCAGGTCCTTGGGATGCAGATAACAGCGCAGAGAGCGGATCATGGAAAGCCTCGGATAGTGTGTCTTCCTTTGCAGCTTCCCAAGAAGTCCATGCACATGCTGGGCTTAGAGGCCATGCCCTAGTGAACCCAGCAGCGGGGTTTCCTGCATCTGCCTTAGCCCGTCTGCTGTCACAGCCATCTGTGTGGGCTGAGCATTGAGCCCTGCCTTCTCTGGGTCCCCCACCTGCTCAACATCAATGCCCTGTCCCCCTGCCAAGGAGAGATCACGGCCCAATGAAACAGCCTTGGCAAGCGAGCTCAGGACCTCTCAAGGCTGGGGATGAGCTTTCTGGGGGTGGCTGGATCTGGCATCCTTCCTGATGGGTACAGGACACAGCCATGTGGGCACGGTATCCCTCAAGCTCCACAGCCTTCACTCATCCTGAGCATTGGAGTTTCCACCCCTTGGCAATCTCAGACACGTTGGATTGGTGAGCAGGTCCCTGTGGCCCCTGGCATGGTGTGGGCTGAGCCCAGCCACACGCGTGTCCCTCCAGAAGAGGAAGCCCTGCCCCAAGATGTTCACAAGCTATAAAAAGCTCTTGTGACTACAAGCAGCCTCACTTTCCAAGCACAGAGGGCTCAATCCTAAGTCTGAGGTCCCCGTTCACTGGGGTAGCTCTCCTATGAACCCCTACCCAACCCCTGTCCTGAGCCAAGGCCAGATGTCCCCTGAGCATCCAGGGCATGCTGGAGTCCCTGCTGCTGGAAGTCCAGGGCTTCATGCCCACATCCACCTCCTGCCAAGGTCCTGAAGTTGTCCTCCGTGTCCTGCATCCCCAGGTTTCCAGGCCCAACCACCCGAAGCCATGCCCTCTCTCCTGGTGAGGCAGGACCAGGATACACCCTCCCCCCAGATCTGCCTTTTACGGATGGAATTGCTCCACCAGCACAGAGGTCTTACGTTCAGCTGGACAAACCCCTGGGTACATCCCTGTAGGCCAGAACCCCTGTTTTCCAAGCATCCCCACTGCAGCTCTTAAACCTGGGTCAGACATTCCATAAACAGGCTTGAACACCTCCCTACCCATCCAGCCCATCTCCAGCATAGAGACAGTGGGGATCACAGGGAACCCATGGGGCACGGACAGGGCTGTAAAGTCCTCACCACCAGCCCAGATCCTGTCCCCTCAAGACACAGAGCATGCTGGACATCACCCGCCACCCACCCACGGGGTTCTGGAAGGGGTGGGTCTCATGAAACACGAGATGTGCCCTCACCTGCCTTGCTCTGAGCTGGTGCCAGTGGCTGGGGACCACGATTTGCTTGCCCTGGGGGAGAGTAACTGAGGGTCACAGCAACATGTCCTGCTGCAGCCTGACTGTCACCCCACAGCTGCTGGATTGTTCCCTGGCACAGCCAGCACAACACTGCCACGTGCCTGGGAAAGAAGCACCAGGAACATAGGGCTGGCATCCCAGCATGCATCCCCACAGCCTGCTCCTGTCTCCATCCTGGAGCTCACAGGTCTATCAACATCCCAAACTCCTCTCCAAGCTGCTCTGGTCCATGTTGGTGGCATTTGCTGTCAACTCAACTTGGGACACAGTTTAGGAGGACGATTGGGATTACAGGGGCAGCTGGTGGGCTCTAACCCTCAATTTGCTGTTCACAGACAGAGAACACAGCCCCCAGCCTCAGTTCCCAGCCCTCAGGACATCCCACCCTGCCCTTCATCCATCCCATGCCCAAGCAGGCACCTCCCTGTTCCCTTTTCGGGGGGAAGCAATTGTTTCTCAGGTTCCCGCTGCCTTTCTCCCCCTCAGCTCCTGAGGAAACAACCACTAACCCTGGTCCTGGTGTGCCTCACAGCCTCACCTCAATGCTCCGTGGTCTGTTCCGTGAGGAACAGCCACCCCTCGGGCTGACAGTTCTCAGGTCAGCTCCCAGCACCTGGAAGGTGCTGTAGGACACCTGTAGGACACCTGTAGGACACCACTGTGTCCTACACGGCACCCTCACGGTGCAGGTGCCACCCCAGCAGTCCCTCAGGGAAGGGCACAGGGATGCTGCGTTGCCTGCAGTCCTTGGCTCAGCTGTGAGACAACCTGGCTGTGCTCCCCTCCAAAATATTTCAGTGGCCACCAAACTCCTTGAAGGATCTCTGACAGCCCAGCCATACCCTGGCACACACAACCCCATCCTGGAAACCTCCAGCTCAGCAGTTTGCCTTTCATACCCACAGATCCAGCTTGTCCCAGTCCCTCATTAGCAGTGTAATTAGAGAAACCTGCACATTAGTTACGGGGTTGGCCCAGGGAGCCCTCTTGACCTTGTAGGGCAGGTGAGGACACCCTGGGAGCCCTCTCAGCCCTTCCTCTGCACGGTGCCCCTGTCCTGAACAAGTTCATTCCATCACTGCTGTCCCTGCAGGGTGGGAGATGCCCCCACCCCTGTGTCCCCCCACAAGGTGGGGGAGGCTGGAGGTTGCAGAGCTGCTGGCTCAGCTGGCTGGGAAGAGTGGGACAGCTGGGAGAGTGGCAAGGCAGAACTGTCATGGAATATGTGTGACCTTTGGAGCTGTAAGCCAATATAGAGGGGTGCCATCGCAGGCACCCTCGCCCCTCCATTACACAAGCAGCCTTCCATTTTGTCTCCCTTCCCATCGTCTCTGTTCACAGCAGTGTAATCCAAAGAGCCCCTCTGCTCCCCACAACGTGTGAAAACACCCATGGAATTGAGTGTCACCTGTCCTGGGGGAGTTGTGACTGTCACTATCAATTCTGAATTGTCAGGGTGCATCCCAGAAAGCTCCCACACACCCTCTGCTTAAGCCTGGCAGATGCCATCTCCTTCTCCCTGCCTGCCACCCTCCCGCCTCTCCGCTCAAGCATCCCACGTGGATGCAGGCACGGCCCAGCTGGGTCCAACTGTGCGCTTGGAGGGACTGTCCTTAGCTGAGGGTCAGGGATTCTCCCAGTCCGGCAGTGGGAAGCTTGCTGTGAGGTCATGCCAGGTTGTGGTGCATGCTGGTGGCCCTAATTACTGATATGTGCTAATTAGCAAGTGTCCCCCTGTAAGGAATGACCTCCCGGTTGCCATCACCAGCCATGGGGGTGGGGTACAGATGGCCCCAGGACACTTGCCAGGTTGGTGGCTGTCCCAGCCTTGGCTGGTTGGGCTCCATGTGCTCGGTGAATGCCTCCAGGGAAGGCAATAACCCTCTGAGCAGAGCAGGGCTGGGGCGCAGGACCCCCCGAGCCACATCCCCGCTGTGCAGGAAGATGAGTCCAGCGCTTATTCTGGGAGCTGCAGGTCGCTCACAGGCTGTAACTCCATCTCTCCTGCTGGGAATGTGGCTGTCAGCTCCCTCCTTGTCCCGGGCCAGACACAGGCTGCTGCCTCCCTCCTTGGACTCACATTTCCTTTTCTCTCTCCCCGTGTCCCCCGCTAACAGCATACCCCGGACGCACCCTGGGCTCCTCGGCCACAGGTTGGTATCGCTGCCTGCTCCCTGCATGCTGCCAGCACCGCCTCAGCTCCCGCTGCCTCTGGCTTCCCAAGGCACCTGTCTCAGCACAGCCACGCTTCCCTGGCACCGAGCAGAGCCAGCACCGGCCGTGCCGCGGCACCCACCGGGGCCGCTGTTCCCAGCCCTTCCAGAGCCTGGTCCACGTGTCGCTGCCCTTGTCCCAGCCTGACTCCGCCTCCCAACAGCCCCCTCCTTTCTGAAATTCCCACCGCGCCCAGGCCTTTTCGCTCGGGTTAAGACTGAGAGGCTGTATGTTCCTCTGGCCATGGCAGTTTGTGGCAGTCCTATGGGAACAGCTGAGGGAGCTGGGGGGGCTCAGCCTGGAGAAAAGGAGGCTCGGGGGGGACCTTCTCACTCTTTACAACTCCCTGACAGGAGGAGGGAGCTGGGTGAGAGTTGGGCTCTGCTCCCAGGGAACAAGGGACAGGACAAGAAAAAATGGCCCCAAGCTGTGCCAGGGGAGGTTTAGGTTGGATATTTGGGAAAATTTCCTCATGGAAGGGGTGGTCAGGCATGGCACAGCTGCCCAGGGCAGTGGTGGTGTCACCATCCCTGGAGGGATTTAAAAGCCATGTGGATGTGGAACTTGGGGATGTGGTTTAGTGGTGGCCTTGGCAGTGCTGGGGTAGTAGTTGGACTTGATAACCTTAGAGCTCTTTTCCAACCTAAACAATTCCATGATTCTATGTGTTGGACCTATGGGTTGATCTCTCAACCATCGCATAACTGGAGGAGCCCAGCCAGTAGCCCACACTATAGTGGGGACCTCTTCCCACCCTTTATCTTCCTACACACAGAAACTTTTGTGAATGTCCACCCTTGATCCCTCCCGGCTGCAGTTTAAGCCGCAGCTGTCCCAGTAACACGGACTGGCCCCTGCCCGGCGGCCTCAGCCCCCTCCAGAGCTCGAGCTGGCTCCTCTCCCTGCCTATCCTGCTCTGGGTGTGCTGCAGAAGCAGGAGATGGGAGACTGTCCAAGAAATGCCAGCCAACACCCAGCCCTTCCCCTGGGCCCCGTGTTGCACTATGGGGACAATGTCCCTGCTGAGATACAAGCAGGGGAATCCCATCTTCTGTCCCTCCCGTCCTACCCCATGGCCACACTGCCAGACCCTGCTGAACTGGGCTCCTTTGGACACGGATACAACTCTGGCAAAGCCCTGACAGGGCCTGGAGAGCCTCTGGCTCCCTGTTGTGCCAGTAGCAGAGAGGGTTGTAGATATTCATAGCATATTCCGATAGCTGTCTTACCTGCATCTCTGGTTCAGGTGCTTGCAGGTTGCCTGGGTGGGCATGGGCACGGGGTGGGGGCACGGTGTGGAGGAGGCACAGGCCATCCTCAGCCACATTGGCTCATCCCTCCATCTGTGGGCACACGTGTCTTGACGATACTCATGGGTTTTGAAGCTTTGGGAGAGAGCTGGACAGCCCTCTAAGGGCTGCTGAATCTGTGCCATAGGCAGGGTGGCTGGTGGTGTTTGTGGTTCAAGGATGGGATGGCAGCATGGGTGATGCTGGGAGAGTCTCTCCAGGTGTTTCAGCCCTGCTGGGTGGTTTGAGAACGGAGAAGACCTTTGTGTCTGTGGCTCAGTCTCAACCAGGAGAGGAATGAGGTTTTGCCAGGTCCTCTGCTTTGCCCAAAATCCTCAGGACAGACTTGCACATGGGGAGTGAGCTGGCACCAGGCCCTTCTGCTGGGCTTGAGGACAAGGAGAGGGAACACCTGGACCAGTGTTAATCATAGAATCATGGAATGGTTTAGGTTGTAAGGGACCTGAAAGATATCTCATTCCACCTCCTGCCATGGGCAGGGACACCTTCCACTAGCCCAGGTTGCTCCGAGCCCCGTCCAACCTGGCCTTGGACACTTACAGGGATGGGGCAGCCACAGCTTCTCTGGGCAACCTGTGCCAGGGCCTCCCCACCCTCACAGCCAAGAATTCCTTCTCAATACCCCACCTAACCCTGCTCTGTGTCAGTGGGAAGCCATTCCCCCTTGGCCAGTCGAGGTCCAGCCCCTTGTCCCAAGTCCATCTCCAGCTCTCTTGGAGCCCCTTTAGTCACTGGAAGGGGCTCTGAGGTCTCTCCAGAGCCATCTATTCTCCTGCCCCAGAGCAGCAATGCTCCTAACAAAGGGCAGCCTGGCATTGCCACAGGGAAAAACCTCCCAGAAAGTCACTGCTCCAGGAAAGAAAAACTACTTGGGCATGCGAATTGGAATTGCAATTTGCTCCAGCCCCCAGATCTGAGCAGCCCAACCAGACGCAGGCTCTGCGGAGGGATGAGCTGGAGGCTCGTCTGAGCTTGAGCTGGGAGCGAGCAGCCACAGGGTGGCTGGAGAGAGCCGCCGTGGTGGAGCTGCCGCCAGCCCAGCCCAGCCTCTGGTGAGCTCTGGCGCTTTTCTGCGGTCCGGACCATTAAGGTGACCCACGTTGCCGCTGACAGACATGGCAGGGGACATAGCAGGGACAGATGCCAGGCCAACACCGTCCCGGATGGGAGATGCTCCCTGCTCTCGCAGACTCTGGGCGGCAGCAGGAGAATCCATACGTGGCCTGGGAGCTGCTGTGCTCCCTGCAGAACTGCAAGGACCCCGAGCCTGGCACTGCCCACACAGCCCATGGGAGCAGGGATTGGCTCCACAAGCTGTGGGTGAGCTGCCAGAGGGGCTGCCCCGGCAGAGGGGTGGACGTGCAGTGGAGCTGGAGCTCATGGGTGTCCACATTCACACAGCCACACCTGGGCAGGGACATGTTATGAAAGAGCACATGGAGACCCACCCCAAACTTCTGGCACAGCATCACAGGGGTAATAATAATAATAATACTAACAACCATCTGAAACCAAATTACAGTTGGCAAGCAGAGCAGCGGCGACAGAGAGGCAAAGGAATGACTATTAGGGAAAGTCCAAGCTTTCAACACTTGGTTTGGTCCTGTGTGAGATGATAAGGTTGGATCCCCACGGCTTGCAGGCAGGGAGCAGGCAGCAGAAAGGGCCATCCCTCCCCTGCTTTGGAGGTGCTGCCCTGCTTTGAAGAGGAGGGCTGAGCTGCACGGGTGCAGCAGTACCCTGTGGAGAGATGTCCCCAGCCCATTTCTTTGCCTGCTGGTGATATGGTGGCTCTGCAATGGGCAGGAGGGCAGGAGGAGACTGGAACATTCTGCCCAGCTCCTGTGCCCATGGTCAGATGGGTTCAGTGTGGAGCTGCCAGGCAGTGCCCGCGAGGAAGGAGCTCAGCACCATGGGGACTTCGTGGCTTCCCCCACATTGAAGATGGATCCCTGGCTTTATGGGAAGCTGCTGGCTCCTGTGTGGGCAGCAGCCATGGAAGAGCAGGGTCTCTCAGCTACCTCAGGGAAAATAGCTCTACCTTAAGCATAGGGATGAAGAGAAGGTGCCGAGGGCAGCACAGCTCAAGGGCATCTCCTTGCCTTAGGTCATGGTGGAAGGCTCAGCTCTGGTTGAGACAGCAGCTCCCAGCTCCTCTGGTGTCATCCAGCCCATCGTCTGTCTGGAGTCCTTCTGGCAACAATGGGATGAACCCTCTCCCACCCTGATTGTAGGATGGGGTTGGTTCCCACCAATGGGAACTCACCCAGTTTTTACTTCCATTCCTGGCCTGATTTGGACCTGAGCTGACCATCAGTCTCCTGGCTATCCTGGCCACAGCTCGGCAGCTGGAACAGGCCAGAGCTTCCTCTGGCTCAGCTGACTACCTGCTTGGTGTCCTGGAGGCTCGGGGGGTTGAGCACTGTGGGTACAGGCTGATTGCAAGAGTCCCGTTTGATTTCTCCTGGGGCACTGGCTGTGTGTGTCCAGGGACCTCTGTGCTCCTGGACCCATGGCATGGCACGAGGACAGGTCTTTATGGGCGCATCACCAGCCTCCTGGGGAAAACTGCAAGACTTGAAGAGTGTGGGATAGGGACTATAATTCACCCTCCTCCTGTCTTTCCCCCAAGCCTGAAGTGGGGCTGTTTTCCCGGCCTGCCCTCCCCACACCCAGCTGGAGCCTCACACCCAACTCACACGCAGGCAGTGACCTCCTGTTTGGCCAGAGGGTTGGGAGCCACAGCCCGAGGGCAGATCCCTGTGAGGATACGGAAGAAAGGCTTGCAGGCAGTTGGCACCAGGCTTGCACTGCGCTTACCAAGGCCCAAAGCTCCTGAAACCACAGCAGCTCCCTCTGCACGAGGCGCTCTCCAGGCTCAGGCATGGCCTTCTCCTCGGCATGTCCCGTGCTTTGCAGTGGCTGCCTTCGAACAACACCCCCACCCTGCAGCAGGCCCCAAACTCACCCTGGCTAAACCAGGACTGAACGAAGACAAGGTTTAAAAGACCTTCCAGTCCTCTGTAGTAGAAGAGCAAAACCTCAGAGAACGCCAGGCAGCGACGAGGGCTCTGCCGCAGAGCACAGGACGCCCCGCTCGTGGGGCCGGCGCTGGGCGATGCCTTGGCTGGTGAATGGCTGGTGGCCCCCGAAGGGGCTGTTCCCCCGGCAGCACCATCGTGTTGCTGGGATGGGATGCTCGTTACAGCCGGGAGTTAATCGCACGGTGGCGACGGCTATTGTTCCTTCACTTCCTCTTGTTATTTCCCCTCTCCGCAGATGGGGAGATCACTTCCAAGCCTATGGTGCTATTCCTGGGACCGTGGAGCGTCGGCAAATCCTCCATGATAAACTACCTCCTGGGGCTGGACAACACTCCCTACCAGCTGTACACAGGTACCACTCTCGCTGCTCTGCCGAGGTGTGCCGGCACCTGCATTTCCACACCTCGTGGTCAGCAATTCCCAGCCACGTGTCTTTGATCCCCCTTGTTACGGCAGGGAGGTTGGGATCTGCTCCGTGTGGGATCTGCAGTGCCATGTGGAGGGAGAGGTTCCCCATCACAGCCCGGGACCTGTTCCACTCCCCACGGTGGAGGAAGGTGTCTCTCCCACAACACCCTCATCCTGCAGTGCAGGGATGAGGCTCCCAACCCCTACAGCAGCAGTCACATCACAAAGGCAACTTGCCTTTGTCTTCTCCCCATCCCTCCTCACATGGAGCCAGATAATTCACTCTCCCAGGAGAAAAGTCATTCCCCTCCTCCCTGCTCCCACAGATGTCATCTCACAGCTGAGAGCAGATGCTCATGGCCATCTCACCACTGTGGTAACGAGGCTCGAGGGAGGTGGTTCCCCAGGGCACCATATGCAGTTAGGCCACTTCCAGAGCAATCAGCCCCCACAAAGAAAACAGAAAAGCCCTACTGGCATTTTCCCAACAAGTTTGGGCAGAAATTTCACAGTCCTACTACTTGCCCTGCCCCATATCTTGGAAAGCACACGATGCTCCTGATGCTCATGATCTCGCAGTCTCAGGCCAGCCCTGCTGTGTCCATAACCCGGCATGAATTTCACACCTCTGCTGCTCCTCTCATTGTTGCACAGGAGCAGAACCCACCACCTCTGAGTTCACCGTCATCATGCACGGCCCCAAGCTGAAGACCATCGAGGGCATCGTGATGGCTGCTGACAGCGCCCGCTCCTTCTCGCCCCTGGAGAAGTTTGGGCAGAACTTCTTAGAGAAGCTGATAGGGATCGAGGTGCCCCACAAACTCCTGGAGCGAGTCACCTTTGTGGACACTCCGGGCATCATTGAAAACCGCAAGCAGCAAGAACGAGGTAGGGGTTCACTGGGTTCACCTGAGGGACCCCAGAAAAGACGCCGTACTGATCTGAGGTGACGAAGGTGGCTGAAGCACAATGGGGAAGACCCTGGGCCACAAAAGGCGCCTTGCATTGCAGAGGATGGTGACCTTTGTATGCCCATGGCCATGGCAGCAGCAGTTTGGACCTGGGGAACATACCTAGAGCAGACATTTCTGCTGTTATTTCCTGAGAACTCCTTGGGCTGCTGATTGTCCATCTTAGCTCATCAGTTAATGCCCTGTTTGTCACCCTTGGAGCTGGGCTTGGCCAATGGCTGGTGCTACAGAGGGACGCAGAGAAGCACCAGACTGATCCCAGAGCACCTGGGTGCCAGGACAGATCAGCAGTGCTCCTTGACCTGGACTTATGCAATGATGTGGCTGATGAGCATGTCCAGAGAGGGGAATAGAGCTGGGGAAGGGTCTGAAGCAGAAGTCTGATGAGGAGAAGCTGGTGGAGCTGGGTGGGGCTCAGCCTGGAGAAAAGGAGGCTCAGGGGGGACCTTCTCGCTCTCTGCAACTCCCTGACAGGAGGGGGAAGCTGGGAGGGGGGTCAGGCTCTGCTCCCAAGGAACAAGGGACATGACAATGGCCTCAAGTTGTGCCAGAGGAGGTTTAGGTTGGCTATTTGGGAAAATTTCTTCACTGAAAGGGTGGTCAGGCACGGGCCCAGGTTGCTCAGGGCGGTAGCAGAGTTACCACCCTTGGAGGGATTCAAAAGCCATGTGAATGTGGCACTTGGGGACATGGTTTAGCGGTGGCCTTGGCAGCGCTGGGGAACGGCTGGACTTGATGATCTCAGAGAGCTTTTCCAATCTTAAGGATTCTGTGATCCTGTTACTCAGTATCTGCTCACTGGAGCAGCAGGAACCTGTGGCCTACAGTAGGGAGAAAGGTTTCAAGGGGGAGCTGAGGGATACAGGTAATCACAGGCTCAGACATCCAGAGATGGGTTTTTACAACTCTGAAGTGTTTTAGCACATGAGAAACAGTTTCTAGGCTGCAGGGGAAGCCCACTGTGCCTCACGCCCCGTCCAACCCAAATAGGGCACAAGGCACAACAGGCTCAAGGTTTATCTATCCCTTGATGAAGGGACTCACCCTGTGCTGGCCACCTACTGCTGGATTTCTCTCTTTCCTCTCCTAAAGGTTACCCGTTCAACGACGTGTGCCAGTGGTTCATTGACAGAGCCGATCTCATCTTCGTTGTCTTTGACCCCACAAAGCTGGATGTGGGCTTGGAGCTGGAGATGCTGTTTCGCCAGCTGAAGGGCCGCGAGTCTCAGATCCGAATCATCCTGAACAAAGCCGACAGCCTGGCTACCCAGGAGCTGATGAGAGTCTATGGTGCCTTATTCTGGAGCCTGGCTCCTCTCATCAATGTCACAGAGCCACCCAGGGTGTACGTTAGCTCCTTCTGGCCCCATGACTACCACCCAGAAACCCACAGAGACCTGTTCCTCAAGGAAGAGATATCGCTCCTGGAGGATCTCAACCAGGTGATTGAGAACAGGATGGAAAACAAGATTGCCTTCATCCGCCAGCACGCCATCCGTGTGCGGATCCACGCCCTCCTGGTCGATCGCTACCTACAGACCTACAAGGACAAAATGACCTTCTTTAGCGATGGAGAACTGGTGTTCAGGGACATTGTGGAAGATCCTGACAGGTTCTTTATCTTTAAGTCCATTTTGGCAAAGACCAATGTCAGCAAATTTGACCTCCCCAACCGTGAGGCTTACAAGGACTTCTTTGGCATCAACCCCATCACCAGTTTTAAGCTGCTGTCCCAGCAGTGTTCCTACATGGGAGGGTGTTTCCTAGAGAAGATTGAGAAGGCCATCACCCGTGAACTTCCCGATCTCTTGGGAAGCATCGGCTTGGGGAAGAAGCCCAACGTCCTCTCCTGCGACGTCACTGGCTGTGGCGAAACCCCGAAGAATCGCTACAGGAAACCCTAAGGTGATCCATAACCCAAACGTCCACGTGTTCCTACTGGTGAATGAGCTTATGTCTTATCTGTCCAAAAAGCCATGGTTTGTTAACCCTTTGAGTGCCGTGCTGGCAAAGGCTGCCGTATGATGAGGACTTCAAGTCATTGACCTCGATGGCAGGGGAAGATGGGTGGGCATAAGAAAGAGAATAAAAACTGTGAATTCCTGACATTTTATCTTTGTTCTTTCAAGTAGAAGGCAATGTTTAAGCTGTAAGTATGAGCAATGCATGGGGAGCTAGAACAGCAGCTGCTTTTCCACTGATGCCAAGAGTGCATGAAGAGGAATTTCAACCTCTGCATCCCCAAAGACACGAGGGAGCGAGAACGAGGGCACAGCATGAGAGCACAGGGAAGAGCAGTGACACACTAACCCAGGCACCACCGGGAGCCCCGGGCCAAAGTGCTGGTCAAGGAAAGAGAGGCCAGGTCCCAGCTGTTGTTTTCTCACACAAACATACTACAAATCTCGGCAAATATTGATCTTGTTTTTCTTTCAAAGACTTCTAGATTACCTGGTGAGTCCTCCTTCCATTTGACAGCTGAGTTGATCTTCTGCAGCCTTCAGTTGGGTGTTCACCTTAAGAACGGGTGTTTACAGGGGTGTTTTTAGCTCCAGACAAGTAGCCGTGGTGGGATTTGGAAGGCCATGTCAGAGGAGGAAGTGGGTTGGAAAGGAGCAGCCAGCACTGGCTGAGTTGTGCTGGAGGAGGAGGGTCAGCACCCGAAACCAGATGGTCCCACAAGGAGCTGTGAGCAGGGTTTCTTTCCAGTGTGTGTCAGCACAGGAGAGGGCACTTCGTGCCTTTGAGTGTCATTAACTCAAAATCCGTGCTGGCAAGTCCTACCTGCAGATCAGCAGGGCTCTGAGGGTGAGGATTTGGCAGTTTGACCTTGTTCAGGTCCATGTTGATGGTTTCTCAGTCAGACCCCCATGTTTTTGTGCTCCATGGAGGGAAGCAGAAACGGGGGGGTTACTAGCTGTGAAGTGAAAAAGGTCACAACCCTTTTGCCCACCTGCTGCTCTGCCCTCCCCAGGAAAGTCCAGGCAGGTTTCTGGGTCTTGTTTTCCAATCTCCTCCCATTTTAGCCATTTGTTGGCTCATTTCTGAGCATTGCTGCTCAGTCCTGAAGGAGTGTTGCTTTGGAAGCACCCGAGCAGGGTGAGGCTCCCCATGGGCAGCTGACCTTGAAACCTTGCCCTCATGGACAGCACAGCTGGCTGCTGACCTGAGCCCAAGCCAAAACAGAGGTAGATTTTTTTTGTCCTGGATGGAGACTGGCACCTTCAAGCCCACCATGGACCTGCTGAACATCCTTTGTCCTTCCTCCTGCCAAACGTCCATGGTGAAAACTCTGGAGCAGACGGACTTACCTTTGATAGAAAGAAGAGGACATGGAGGTGCTGGCTGAGGAAAAAAAAAAGGCAAAAGGAATGAAAGAGGGAAAGAAAAAGCTGGGAATGGAAGGCTGTGTTGTGATGGGAAGGCTGTGAAGGGCAGCACTCCACATCTCCACATGTACAGCGGGATGTGAGCTAAGGCAGGGGAACTGTGGGAGCTCCACATTTCCCATGTGCTGTGAAGAAGAGGTCCCCTTGAGTCCAGGTGAGTTTGGGCGGATGCTGCCCCAGGGACTTCCATGTTCATGAGCTCTGCTTTGAGGTAGGACTTTACATTTGAACTAATGAAGCCAAGATCCAAATCTATGTCCGAGCATGGGAGGAAGCATGGCTCAGGCAGAGGAATTTTGCCTGCAGTGTAGAGGGACTGGAGGTGCAAGGCAAGGCAAGCAGAATGTCAGATAGAGCAGCAGCTAGAGCAGCCTGGAGAGAAATGATGTGCTCATGAGTCAGTGCATGAGCTCAAAGTGACGTCTCAAACCTGCCCAAGCGCTGCTGCCCCTCCACTGCTGTTCCTTCTTTCTTGTACATGATCCCGTTGCTCACTGGTGTCCCTCTCCGTCTCACTGCTCACTCTCCTCCGCTCGGCTGGTCTGCATGGTTTTCTCAAGAGCTGATTGAATTGAAACACCGACAGAAACAGGCTAATGCTGTCACTGTTGCTGCTGTGTGTCACTGTCACATTGAGCAAAGGCCATCAAACATTTCTGTTTGCGAGGTTTGCATTGCACCATTTCTGTTCTTGTTGCCCTGTCCCCCTAAAGCCCATGGGGTAGCCAGGGAAAGGCCCCCCCATCCACAAGGAGTATTGACCATGAAGGCACTGTTGCTCTGTTCTCAGGCTGCTCCCATCGTTCTCCACATCCTTTCCCTGGTTTCCTTTTCTCTTGCTTTATTTTCCAGCCCTCATTGCCTCTTCTCCTCCCTTCCTCTGCCCTTCAGCACCTGCATGCCCTGTGCAAAGCACTGTGCCCATGTCTTGGCTGTGGCTCCTCCGTGACAGCAAAAACCTTTTTCCCCCCTCTGATATGGTGTGCTTGGGTTCTCTTTCTGAATCTATGGCTTCAGAAGTGGTGGGCTGTTCCCTGCTCCCCGTCATGCGCATGCACGATGACTCGGCTCCGTGCTGGCTCGAGGAGATGACACCACTGCAATGCTTCCTCTCCTGTGGCTCCAAGTGGCTGTCAGTCCCAAGAGGATTGCAGTTCCCAACCCAGCTCTTGCTCAGCTTTCTTAGGCGATCTCTGGGAATGTGGGAGTGAAAATGGGGAGCAAGGAGGCCTTTTCATTCTGCCAAGAAACCCCAAGCACCCACAGCACTGGGGGGGTGAGCGTCTCACCCAAGAGCATCGTGGGAGGGAGGGAGCTGGAACAGAGGCCTGTGTAGATGCCCATGGTCGTGTGCATTGGGATAAAACTGTCAGCTCGAACATCAGCCTGTCTAATAAAACCTGGTATTTTCCAAACACACTCCCTGGAGATGCTTGTTTTGTTTCTCCTGCTGGTGTGGGAGTGAGCGCCGGGGTTGGGGAGGCTGAGGGGGTGCAGCTGCAGGGAGCAAGGCAGGAAGTCCCATCTCCTTCCCTGAACCCCAGTGTTATCCCAATCCCTTGCACGGGATCTGCCAGCCATGCCTGAGTCATTTGGCTGCTTTTCCAACCTGGCTTCCTGTGCCTTAGGCCCAACAGGCAAAGCAAACCCCAACTCCTTTGCTTTGTGTCTCAGGGCAGAGTGATCCTCCCTGGTGAGACAAATCCTTGCTCCAATCTGCCCCAGGAGATGCTGGTTGGGGACCATGGCAGAAGGAAGGGGTCAGGGACCATGGAGGAAAACGGGGGATGGGGTCCACAGCAGAGGGCAGGGGGTTGAGGACCATGGAGGAAGGCAGGGATTTGGGGAGCATGGAGGAGGGTGGGGAGTCCAGGCCTGTGGAGGAGGAGAGGGGGCTTGGGAGCATGGAAGAGGGCAGGGACTTGGGGACATGGAAAATGGCAGGGGTCTGGAACAATGGAGGAGAGGAGGTTGGGGACCATGGAAGAGGGCAGGGATTTGGGGACCACGGAGGAGGGCAGGGGTGGGGGACCACGGAGAGCAGCAGGGGCTCTCACCAACCACCCAGCAAGGGGCAGATGGAGGGACCCTCCCACTGGCAACTGGGGCTCATGCAAACTGCTCATTATAACCCTATTCCTGGCCTGTCCGTCCGTCTTTCCAACTATCTGTCTTGCTCACTAATCAAAGAAGATTGTTCCAAGAAAGCTGGAAGACGAGAAGGAATGTCTCACTTGGCTTCCCTTGGAAAGTCTGGAAAAACCGTAGCCATCTCGACGCATGTAAAGGTCTGCCTGGTGAGAAGCACATTTTCCTTCCAAAGCTGCTGTAAAGACGTGAATCATGAGCCGGTAACGCTCCTGGCAGAGCGCACACCAATTCCACTGAGATGTGGTGCTGGCAGCGGCTCCGCTGTAATCTCTTGGACGGAAAAGACAAACATTTGTCATCGTGACATTGCTGCGGGAGAGCTGCTGGTGCTGCCGAGAGCCCGGTGGTGGCCGGATCCTGCCTGTGCTCAGGGTGTTCCCGCCAAGGGCAGCATCCAGCAGGTCTTCCAAAGGTCTCCAAAGCTCCTCAAACACCAGCCAAAGGGTTTTACAGTCCCTTTTGGTTGTCCTCCACAACATCAACCCCTCAGTGGCATCTCTGCATTTCAGGGATGAAAATAACCCTTACCCAATCATCAGAAAAGGAGCAAAAGCCTTTGGAAAGGTCTGCTGGGATCTGGAGGCAGCCCTGGTGCTCTGCTGGCTGCATGCACCCCGTGCCACCATGCCCATCCAGCCTGACCCCTGCTGTCCCCATGCACCCAAGGCTGGGGCCCACCGCCCCCCCACAATGTCCCGTGCTGCAATTGCAAGACCCCAGTAGCCGTGGCAAGTTTATGAAGCCACTCACTTCCTCCCCAGACGGTCACAAAAATCTACCCACCTGGTTGTCTACCCCAGGGCTGGGGCTGCCACCTTTCCTGCTGGCAGCAGATGCTTGACACAGCTCCCAGGGCAAACAAAACACCCTTTCCATGCAAGTCCCTCCTTTTTGGGACTTTGGAACTTTGCGCATCATGAAGAACTCCCTGGCTCGCCCGGACCCCAGCCCTCCAGCACCCCTCCCAAGACAAAGGCTGGGCTCAGTTCCATCACCACTTTCCTGCTCAGAGTCAGAAGAGTTGCAGCATTGAGCGTGGATGTGCAGAGTGTGCCTTCAGGACACGTCCCACCTCAAACCAGAGCACTGCAGCCAGTTCGTGTCTGCGGAGAGCCCCAAAATCAACACACTTGCCCCAAGATGTGTATGTGCAGGACGCTGAACCAGGGAGGTAAAATCAGGGAGGTAAATCAGTTAAAGCTGTGTCTTGAAGAGCCTTTGGACCCCCTGCCCGTCTCCATGATACCCATAGAAATGTGGAATCATTAATGCTGGAAAAGCTCTCTAAGATCATCAAGTCCAACAGCTCCTCCAGCACTCCCAAAGCCACCACTAAACCATGTCCCCAGGTGCCACATCCAAACATCTCCACTGGAGGAGGATTTACACACCCAAAATTGGGGTTTGCATGTGACATCAGTGCTTCCCAGAGGAGACAGGGTGAGGGACGGGGAGCAAGCCCACTTCTGGGGCTACCTGCCTTGGGAAGAGCCTTGGGCTGGGGAACAGGTGTGTCCCAAGGGACTGTCTGCTTGAAGGAGGTGGATATTGGCCCCAAGGAGTCACCATTTGCTTTGGAACACCTGTGTGACATTCAGGGCAAGAGGAAAGGAGCCAGGGCAGCCCAGAGCCCTGGGAAGGGGATTTTCACCCCAGGAAGTGGATGGAGGGTCCAGAAAATGTTATCCCTGCAAAATGGGGGGATGGAGGGCTGGTGAGCTGGGACCTGGGGTGTCCCTCAAGGTGGACAAGAGGCCAGAGGGATGGCAGGGTGCTGACAAGCTGCTGTCCCTGGCCAGGAGCTGGTGTAGCCAGCGAATTCCCATCAGTTATTATATGGATATCCAGCACTCCCACATGGGTTAGTGCATTCAGCTGCTCCTTCTCTAACACGCTCATTAGTGGTCATTTAATTACAGGATGCAAAAATGAGCTGTTCCAAAACACTCATATACCTATGGAAAACATGTAATGAGCAATTAGTGCTGCTAATGAGAAAGGGAGCTGTGGTATCAATAACAGGAGAAATCCATCAGTATCCCAGCAATCCTGCGATCCACCCTAACACAGCTGGCCTGCTGTGACCTGGAATCATCCCAGCAGCCTTTTGGGGCAGAGGGAGAGAAAATGGAATGTGAGTGAGATGGTGGTGAGTGGCCATTTCCAACTCATGGGAGTGACATGGGCTGTCCAAAACGACCTGCATTCCCAGCAAAGGCTGCCAGAGGCAATGGGAAGTGAGTGCCAGTGCCACCACCACTTCAGCTCTGGATCGAAATTTGGCAGCACAGGGAAGCCCTTTGCTTCTTTGCAGCTCTGCAGTGCCACTGGCCTGGAGATGGGAATTAATAGGCTGAACATGCAAACCAAGTGCTCCCGGGACAGGGAACGCCGCCGGCTCCCTCCCAGTAGCTGTGATTAATTGTTGTTAATACTAAATTCAGCACTTTTATGCAGGACGCAGAAGTGCTTATGCAGAACCCCAGCTCCTGTCCTACCTGTCATTGAAAACACTGCAATGAAGCTCTAGTGGAAGGAAATACAAGTAAATGCATCCTCTGTAAGTGGCTTCAGCTTTTCGTGGACATCTGTGTCCCCCATTTCCTCTTTGGCTGGCCGAGCCGCTTCTGTTTTCCCTCTTCCCATGACCCATACGTTGCTTTTTCTCCTTAATCCTGCCCACAGCTCCCAACAGTGAGGGCCAGAGCAGGGAGGAAAGGAGCCTCAGCTGCCTCTGACCCATTGCCACTGATGGAAAGTTCATGTCAGCTGCAGCCTCAGCCCTGGCCAAAATCCAGGCTGTGCACTGGGTACCAGCTCACCTAGTTGGACACCAGTGCTCCTTTTGCTCCTTTCCATGGGCAGAAATGCAAATGCTTGGTGCTTTCTTTGCGATGAAGGGGTACCATTGCCCCAATATAAGGCATTTAACAAACTATTTCCACCTTGCAGTGGGTCTGGATGGGATTTTCAGCAGCTGAGACGGGTCAGCCTGAGCCACAGGACACCAAGAGGAGCTATGGTGGGGGGTGCTGAAGGCAGACCCTCTTCTGCCTCTCCCACAAGGGATTGCAAAATGACCAGAAGCTGTGGCTGAAATTTAGGTAATGCCAAGAGAGGTGGGTGGGAGCGACAGCAATGAAAAGCCAGGTGTGTCAGGTCATGGTGTGTCCGGTCATGGTGTGTCCTGGGTCGCTGTTCCTTACACAGAAAGTCCTTAAAGCCCAGACATGGCCTGGGAAAAGGCAAAAAATTCCAGATAAGACTTAGGGCCTGGGGATACAAATGGGCAGCAAGGAAAAATAAACCCTGTGTCATGGGCGATACGGGTGCCAGGAATACTGCATTGAAAATTTTGGACCTGGTGGGATGATGTGAACGGTGTCCAGAGCTGTGAAGAATGTGTGTAGAATCACAGAGGGTCAGGAGGGATGGGCAGGGCAGGGGGGCACTAGGCCTGCCTAAATTTGGGTAGATCTGGGGCTCTGGCAGCCACAGGGCCCGGCCAGCTGAGGACACGGCAGGTGGGGATGGCCGAGCAGTGGGATGGAATGTGAGAACTGCAGGAATGCCCCGTGCTGGGTGGCACAGAGCGATGACAACAGTGCCCACACCGCGGCTCTGGCCACGTCCCTGGGCTCTGCCGATGCAGCCGAGGAGGGACAGGATTTTCCAGGACCACAGGGACACAGGGGTTCTTCCCTTTTGCTTGCAAACATCATCATCATGTATATGAACAGAAAATGCCAAAATCTGAATCAGCGCAAGGGCAGTTTGGCTCCTGTGCAAAAACAGCCTGAGAAATGGTGGAAAGAGAGTTTGAAGGGGAGATTTACTCTTGTTTCTGAGGTTTCAACAAGTAGTTTCATGGGAAGTTTGATATACACTGGTGATATAAAAGAAAAAATATTTTTTAAAATTTAAAAAAATTTATAAAACAATTTTTTTTCAATTAGTTTCAGGTCCTATTGATGAGGGGATACCTTTCAGTCTCAGCTAGTGTACAAACATACTTTTAGCTTTGATATACATCGGAGGGCAGAAAGAAATGCAGGCAGTGTTTTCAGGTGAGCAGTAGATTCAAATTATATAAAGGTGCTGAAAAAGCCTCATGGCCCGGTGCTGTGATCCAGCACAACAAAAGGTCCTATTCACACAAGGGAGTAGATCTGAGACTGCCTCAGGAACCTTAATTCCTGAATTTCTCAGCTTTTTTTTTTCCAAACGTAAAGAATCCCAATGAGCCAATTAAGGAGATCTTGACATGATGTTATTTTTCTGATAAAAATGCTATAGTTTGAACTCTTCTCTATAAACACTCTGGCCTTCACTTTTATCTCCAGGTGTGAGTAATCCCATGAGGATCAGCCAGCCAACCGTGGATATAAAGTAAGGCACATGTGAAAAGTGTCTGCAGGATTGAGGCCAGTGATTGCAAAACAGTTTAAACTATAATCCTCCATTTTCATTAGTTTCTTGAAAAAGTGGGCTTGAAATCCTTCCTGTTTCATTGAGCCAAAGGTGATTTTTCTCCCCAGGCAGTCTGAGCACAAACCTTCCCACTGGTTTTAAGTTGTCAGGCTTCAAAAATCCCATTTCCCACTAAGGACATTCTGCCCTTTTCATTGAGAGAGATCGACATTGACAGCTATTGTGTAAATAAAGCTAATTAAAGACAGTTATTACTTGCTGGACATAAAAGTCCTCCAACCCCACAGTCCAGTAGATTTGGTTGCTTTTGCTAAATGAAGCTTTGAGCTTTCCCCATGCTGCCGAAAGACTAAATACAACATTTTCAGCTTACTAAGAGGTTACTTCAGCCCTGCTTGCATTTTCTGTAAGATTTCAGGTTTTTAAAAAGGGAGCTTTTTCAGCACACAGTATTTGCCACATTTTTGCCTTGAGATGCAGGAGGTGGATGGGGCAGCCCAGAACATCCCTG
Organism: Oxyruncus cristatus; assembly: GCA_013399855.1. NCBI lineage: Eukaryota > Metazoa > Chordata > Aves > Passeriformes > Cotingidae > Oxyruncus > Oxyruncus cristatus. The sequence continues at coordinate 1,687,700 of VXAY01002132.1, read as the reverse complement.
CTCTCAGCGGCAAAAGGCACTGGGAGCATCCTGCATTCCTGTGTGTTCATTTTTCAGCCTAAAATAAAATTGAAATAAGACTTCGTGCCAAAAACTCGACATCTTCATCCTCTTCTAGGATGCTGAGCGGGGCAGAGGTAGCGGGCTCCAGGCAGTGACCACCTGAAGCTTTGTCCTGTTGAGGAGAGAGACATCCTCCCACTAAGCTGTCACTGCTGAGTGTTGCCTTTCTGGGAAAAATTAAGGCAGCAACTCCGTGCTGCTGAAATTTCTGTGATTAGTTCTTGTCTAGGGGAAGAGGTGGGTTCTGGGCTGGTTTGCAGTCAGGAGGAGTTAGGAACGTGACAATCTCTCCAAGAGCCCTGCCCACATTTCCCGCTTGGAGAAAGGAGTTTGAGGTTGCAGCAAAATGATGGACTCAGTGCCTCCTGCTCTGGGCGGTAAGACAGGGCAGGAGGAAAGATCTGGTCAAAAATCAACACACCTCCACTCAAAGTGTCTCTAAAGGAGTCCACAGGCCTTGACTGTGAACTGAACACAATGAGAAAAGGAAGCAAGAGATCCAGATTAAGAACAAATCCTTCATTAAGAGCTTAACTGGTCCACTTAAAAAAGTCAAACACGGCAATTATTTTTTTGGGTTAGAGTAGAACAAGATTTAATATGGGCTACAGCTGTGAAAGGGGAATGGAATATTTTCCCTGGTTGTCCACAGGCCAAAGCTGAGGAAGGAAGTGAAACAAGGGTGGTAAAAGAAGAGAAAGGAGAAGACAGGAAAAAGCCACTTAGCACAATATATCTGCTTCTCAGCCCTCACTTCCCTGGTGCATGGCTAGAGCCTTTTCTCCTTCTCTGAACAGGTCTCATCTCCCAAAATCATGGCAGGGACTCACAGGAGTGTGGAACATCCTTCAGCTGAAGATGGTGGCATATCTTTAATTTTTTCAGCTCTGTAGCTTATTTAGGAGCAGGTTCTTCAGGCACATGGGAATTTAACATTAATAACTGAGATGTTTTGACTGGATGTATAAGAAACACAATCTGGTTGTTTGTTTGTTTGTACTGAAGAAATTTCAGCTCCTCGTTTTGTTTTCCAAGTCTTCTAGGAATTCCCAAATTAACAGACAAGATGAGGAAAAGTTTCAGGTGTGAGATGACAAGATGGGGTCATACATGCTAGCACGGTCTGCACCAAATTCCCTTTTGTAAATAACTCATCCCTCTGAATCCACCAAAACAACCTCTGAGCAGTTCTCACGGGGACAAGTCACGCAGAGCCTCTGGAAGCTGGAGGGAACCTTTGGTGGGAAATTGAAGAAAAGCCTTTCATGCGATTTTTCCTGCCTGTGTCATTGAGAGTTTAACACGTGCCATGAAGCACGAGGATTATTTGATTTTTGCCTATCAACAGTGACTCCCATTAACCCAATTCAAGGAGATTCCTGGTTTATAAAAGGATTAGGGCCCCATTCCTAAAGCCTGGTTACATTCAGCCAATAAATGCTGCACTGTAGCATTTCTCCCTCCGCGACCTTTCACTGTGTTCTATGTGCCCTTTTTACCAAACATTTGCTGTGTTTTCAGTTCCCAGAACTGTTATTCCCTCTTCCCTGTGGAAGCAGGCATTCCCTCTCACCTCTCTCAAAAGGTATTTAATGTATCTGCCTCATCCACAAGCAGCACCCAGACCTGAGCGAGTTCACACTTCATTTCCACAATGCACTGCAGTTGTCGGAGCAGCACTGCAGGTAAAAATGCCTGGGAGATGTGATAACCACCACAGCCAAAGTGTTATGTTTTAATGTTCTCAGCAACATTTTCTTCCCGACTTTTTCCCCCCCTGAAAACAGAGCTAGGCATATGGCAGAAACATGCATTCACCCTCAGTTTTAAACACGATTTTTGGGAAGGTGCTTGCTCTCACACAAAACCTGGTCCAGTGGAGGGTGTCCCTGCTCAAGGCAGGGGATTGAACCAGATGATCTTTACAGTCCCTTCCAAGTCAAACCGTTCCATGATTCTTTGATTCTATAAATTACCCTGTATGATTTTTTTCTTGTTTCATCAACATCTCAAGCCTACCACCACAACAATAAATTGAAATAAGGACTGGTTCCAGTATTTGTAGAGAGCAGAAGTGAACTTCTTCCAAGCTTAAGAACAAAAGTAAGTAAAAATCTTCTTAAATACCAACTTAAAATTGATACAAGAGTTTCTCAATGCCTTCCACTTCATACCTGTCACATCATTGCTGAATTTCTCAGATATATCTGCTCTGATTGGAGCAGTGGAAGTCATCTATCTTCCTGGACAGCACCAGGGTTGCAGCCACACAGATGAAATCACCCTAAACGGTGAGAAAAATGCTCTCTTCTACCTTTTTTTAGGGGGAAAAAAAAAGCCACCAAAAATTCAGTATTACTGAGTTCTGTTACTGTTTTTTTTTTAAAATTCTGGCACCCACAGGGCAGAATGACAGATCTGTGGTTAAAATAGAGCCAGGAAAAGAGCAAGTGAATCTATTCAGGGATGCATTTGGGAACACTCTGCTCAGCTCGGACAGCGATGGCTCTCACCAGATCCATTCCCAGCTCAGCCGGGCTCGGGGTCACCTTTCCATTGCGGATCAACCGAGACGAGGGATCAAGTCACAAAAACGCCACAGCAACTCTCTTCTTCCTAGAAACCTAAATTTAAAAAGGGCTCGGTGCACACATAGCAGACATTTCAGGAAGTTTTACACTGTGTAATTCCTTGCAATTCCTTGGCGGGGGTTTTCTGTGGATTTGCAGCACGTCTTTCTCCCAAACCTGTGGTGTGTGCACCAAGTGACTGAAGTAGCCTGGAACTGTGCCTGTAAATTCTAATTCCCATCTCTTTTAAGCTGAATAATCCAAAATGCTAAATACAAAATGTGTTGCAATTTGCAACTGCACTATTGCAAAAATCAGAAAATGGTAAAATTGCGTGTTGCAACATTCACACCTATTGCAGAAACAACATTTTTTTTCAAATCTCTACAGTTTCCTTCATAATTCTGCAGGAAACTTCCGTACCAAGGGTCACCCTTGGAGGAATCTTGCCTGCAAGGTTATATGAATACTTTGGACTAGTTTAGAATAATTTACTTTTTAAATTGTAATAGTACAAATTACTTTTGCTGCTCCTGTAAAAGACAGCTCCCCTATCCATCAGGGTCTTCCCACACAAACTGCTATGAAGACAAGTTGGCTAAATAAGTGAGCTGTGGGAAGGAAAAGGTTTTATTTTCTGCTCCTTTATAGCCTTGGCTTCATAAATCTTATTTTGCAAGATCCTGTAAGTTGTGATGTTATACAGGTGGAGGAGCATCAAGGCACAGGGGAACAGCACCTGGGCATCCAGCCCTTCTTTCAGAGGAGACAGAGGGAAAACTTCCAGAGAAAGTAAAATACAACTGGACTTTGCCTAAGACAAAGGTTTGTTTTCCCTCAGCCCAGTAATAGCTGCATATCCCACCCGCGCAGGGTTTGAAAGAGGTTACTGGGTTTTGTCTGCCCAAAGGGAAAACAAGGAGCACTCACGGGAAGGGTGCACAAGCAAGTGCTGCTTGACAGACCCCTGAAGCTTCATTTTGAATGGGTGTCCTTCTGCAGAGCGCCAAAAATTACAGATGCTACCTACATCTGCAAGAGGAAAAGCTGCCCAGCTTGAGAAGAGCAAATGAGAATGGCCTGAAGAAACGCCGCAGAAATGCCTCCCTAATTTAATCACGTAAGGACTATTTTTATGTGCCTTTTCACTGCCTTCCACCTACTCATGAAGTCTTGCCGATGACCTTAAGTGTCATTTCCCACTATTGGACTGCAGCTCTTAGTCATTTTCACTGTTTTTTGCTATTTTATGCTGGGCTACAAAGTGAAGTTACTGCATGGCAATGGGAGTGACCCAACTCTACCGCGGGAATGCTGGATGAGCACCGCTGAAGCTGATCTCTAGTCAGTGTTTTAGAGCTGCTCCCCTGTCTTCTTGCCCTCATTTCTTAATGACTTAAGACTTGGCTTCGGCTTGGTTGTAGCCTGCCCCTTGTCTCCCTAATTTGAATGTCCTGAGAAGCTGCAAGTAGCTGGCGCAGGAGCTTGATACTGACTTGAGGGGGCATAAACGACTGCCACTTGTACAGCCCTTCTCCTACTCTTTACTCCTTGGTACTTCCACACCCACACAGTCCCACTCACAGCAACATTAACGCTCCTATTTTGAGTCAGAAAATGCCTTCTTATTTCCCTTTTTTCTTTTTTTTAAAGAGGCAGAGTGTCACACGAGTCCCTCCATTGAGCGTTCAGAGCCATAAAAGCCCATTAGATGAGGCTGTATTTGCAGGCAACAGTGGGACTTCCTCTCTTCGGAAACGGAGTAACTTTCTATTTTGGGCTGTGCTGACTCAAGGGTGAGGTACCCAAGCTGATTCAGCAGCTTGGCAAGCCAGAAGAACTTCTGGTAATGAACAGAATGAGTAATAAATTTTGTCTTCATCTGACAGAAATGTATATTTGAATGAAGCCACCTCCTGGTGACAGACATTTTGCCAAATAAGCGGAATATTCTGCATTGCTTTCAGCATAAAGACCACTCCAATGAAACAACCATAAAGCCTTCAAGTAAAATCCTGGTCCCATGGGAGCCAGAGATTCCCACTCAGCCTGGCCAGGATTTATCCTCCCTCTTGAGTCACATAAAAAGACCCAATTCACATAAAAAGATCTTCTACTGCTTACTCACTTATTTTATCTGTGCATCTGGTACACAAAATTGTCTCAGTAATATGAATAAGTTGAACAGCAATTTCAGAAGGATGAAAGCACGTAACACAAAACCAACCTGGCTACCGTGAGGAAGTGAGAAGAATGCAGCACCCACTTACTCAGCTTCCATGGTTTCCTATGGAAAAGATGTCAAAGGTAATCCTTGTGCTCTTCTGCTACGGAAAAATGAGATAAGCATTGTGATACTTGAATAATTTTAAAAACCATGGAGCAGGAGCAATGTTTCACAATATTTTCTAATGTTTACCTATTAATCTGTGAACAGAAGTCAGAAAATTGGATGGGTTTTGTTTTTTTTAATGAGTTCTTTCACCTAGAGATTACCAGGATTCAAAACAAAGGTTGCAATGAATGCTGCACATGTCCACAAGGATGAAGACACAGGAGTTTGTAAGACAGTGAGATGTTGCCATTTATTAAGGTAAGAAAGGAGGGAATGGGGCATCTGAGCTGTCTCCCTTGAGTCTGTGGATGGTCAAAACAGATTTTAACATATTTGCCTCCAATATTTATGCTGTTTCCTGACAGGATCAATAGTCCGTGATGCCTGTTCTTTCAGGCTGCAAGTTTTCCTTTGACAGCACACAATAAAAGCTGCAAATTTCTTAATAGCATTCCTCCTCCCCAGCTCCACCAACCACGCTGGCATTAAGACACACCGTTGTTCCAGCCAGCCATCCCCATGTCATATTCTTCTGCCTCATGAAGGCGGTTTGTGAAGTCTAAAAAAGCATCACGTGGGTTGTCACATTTCGGAACCCCCTAAATAACTCTGCGTGGCTCCATCAGATAAGCGGTGAAGTACAATATTATGAACGTCAAACAAGAGCTCATCATTAGAGCCGACAAAGCTGTGCCTCTGAGAGGAGACGTAAACTCAGTTCTACAGACTAGATAAGTATATTTAGTGGCATGAAGCTAAGAGAACTCTGCAAGTAGGATTTGAATTTGCCCAGCTATTGCTCTGTAAAGTATCTCCTCTAACTCGGTCTCTGAGTTAGGAAACCAGTCACAGAGTATTTTGGAAGGGTGGTCAGAATTCTCCACAGGAGACCGGCACAAGCCAGGCCAAATGGAACACAAGACTCAAAATTCAGACTGTGTGGAGGCTCCCAGCTCTACCAGGATGTGTTTGGTGTGGTTGCTAAGAAAGTGATCCAGAGGAAGCATCTTCCTTGCAGGATGCTACAGACATTACCCCCTCAGGCACTGCCTTAGAGAGGAATATAATACTGGCTGTATTATATAATAGTGTGGGGTTAAACTCCTCCTGGATAAAAACAAACCAGAAGGTGGCGGGGGGTAATAATGGATACAACTTCAAACCACTTCTTGCCCCCTAAAACAACCCTTACTCATACTTGAAGTAAATCCAAGTATCACTGCCATTTCTTGTTTGCTGCTTATATGTATTTATTCTTGAGTTCAACAGAGAAAAAAAAAAATCACAAAAAAAGCAAAGTCAAATTAAAAATTCAGTCTTTCAGGAGACAGCATTAGGTCTGTTCCACCCAGAACAGAGCTAATGAAAATGAAGACAAGACAACTGGTTCTCGACAATGGATCACAGTGTGTTTCCATTGAACCTGATAATGAGAGGGGGAAGCAAGGGAGTGGCTGGGCCAGTAAGTGTTGGCCATCTGTTCCACCCAAAAGATCAAGAGGAGGACCAGGGTGGGAATCTATGAGTTACAAACCTAATAGGAGCTTCCTTGGCGAGCAAGGATTCTGAACAACCTCAAAATCCTGATGTGAAGCTCACCAAAGCAGGGTTTGACAAGTCAGATGTCTCCTTCCATCCCATTTCACTCCTTCGAGCCAGCTGGGAAAGAGGAACTGCTTCATTAGCAGAGATCAAAAGCTGTCTCTGACTAGTAGCCAGACAAAATTTGTGATCATGTGGGTCACTCAGCAAAAACTTTTGATGTAGCCAGTATCTTTGATGTGATTCTGTTTATTCTAAGAACATACAAAGTCCCGCTTTATTGAGCACAGGGGGAACAAGATACACTTCTCTTGCTTCTCACTAGAGCTTTGCTCTTGCCTGTCCTCCTCCTCCTCCTGCACACACATTGGTCTATGTCCAAAAGATGTTGGATTCTTCTAAGTGCACACAGGGAATTATGTACGAGAGGCATCTCTCCCTGGACTGTGTGAGCACACTCGTGCACCTGAGCTCTCTCTGTGCAGGACACATACCTGAACCTCCTTCTCCCCGTGCTCACCTACAGCTGCACATACACAACAGCTTCATTTGGAATGAAGGAACCATTCCACATCCTCATCCGCATTTCAGGTGAAAATTACGGCCTAGCCAAGCAAGTTTCAGTACTTCTAAAGGCCTCAAATTTCACTATGCTCCAGGCAGGCAATATTTTACTTATTACTGCCCGTGTATTCTCAATCACCCTGGACCAAAGGAACTGAATGAAGTCATGACTTTGTTGATACCAGAGGGAACACACACATCTTCAGCTGGAGGGAAATGGACCCTGACGTTCTTTTCTACAACATCCTCACTTAGAAATAACAGTGGCTTAAACTATTTTCTGTCCTCCACCATATTTTAGTTCTTACTAGTTCCTACCTTTTTCAGGGGGTCTTTGAGAAGTGTGGCTGACCCAGACTGGCAGTTGAACTCAAAAGCAGTAATAATAAGCCAAAACTATCATTAAAAAAGCCTCTAAAAATCTATGGTGGAATTTCGGTACCTCTTAAATCTCAAAAGTTCAAATCACACCATTTCTACAACAACAAAAATCTTACAGGTTTACACAACAAAGTGAAAAAAACACACATAGCTTTACCTTAAAGTCTTTGCCAATGAGGTCGCTTTTTCCACCATGTCTTTCAATCCTTGGAAGTTGTTGCACTTCTTTAATCCTCACGATTAAATAAATTCATCATCCTTTATGAAGTAAAAATGTAACTTAAAGTACATGAAGATTAATCAACAAAAAGGTTGGACAGAACTTTTAGTAAATTTATCAATTAATAGGCAAGCCCAGGAGGCCATCCTGCCTTTCTGCTCTGTCAGCTCAGGGATTTCTTTCTTCCCAACAGTGTTTATGTAAGAGCCGCACGGAAAGCAGCAGTCACTATAAAATATTGATCAGTCGAGCCATTAGCTGGAATTCAAGAGACAACTATGTCACAGCAAAACCAGAACAAGTACTGCTACTGATTGGAAATTTTTATTATAGATTATTTTGGTATTTGAGCATGTCAGGAAATAAAAATTTCCTCAGAATAGTATTAGTAAAAACACGTGTTACGGCATGGTTAAGGAGAGAAGTAGGATCTTTACAAAGGAAAAGGAAAAAAAGGCAGGTTTCAGTTTCAGTAACTGTGTGGCCACGGATTTTCTATTATGATTTTTGAAAAAGATCATTATGGTTGGAAAAGACCCGCAAGACCATCGAGTCCAGTCTTCAACCCAATACCACCCTGCCCAATAAGCCATATCACAAAATCCCACGTCCACTTGTTTTTTGAACATTTCCAGGCATGGTGACTCCACCACTGCCCTGGGCAGCCCTTCCAAAGTTTAACAACCCTTTCTGGAAGGAAATTTCCCCAATATCCCATCTAAACCTCCCTTGGCGGAACTCGAGGCTCGAGTTCCTCTCGAGCCTGTCCCTCGTTCCCGGGGAGCAGAGCCCAGCTCCCACCTGGCTCCACCCTCCTGTCAGGGAGTTGCAGAGTGAGAGCCTCCTGAGCCTCCTTTTCTCCAGGCCGAGCCCCCCCAGCTCCCTCAGCCGCTCCTGCTGCTCCAGCCCCTTCCCAGCTCCGTTCCCTTCCCTGGACACGCTCCAGCCCAATGTCTTTCTTGTCGTGAGGAGCCCAGAACTGACCCAGGGACCGGAGGGGCCTCAGAAGCGAATAGCACTGCCCTGGTCCTGCTGGCCACAATGTTACTGGTACAAGCCTTTGCATTTCTTTTATGGAATGGTGTGGTCTTCAGAAGAGAAGGGACTCACTGTTTGGGAAGAGGCACTGAAGAACGAAGGACTGCTGGAATGAAGTGCTTTTCTGGGAAAGGCTCGCCAGGAAACCAGTAAATGGCACTCAGGGAAGCAGAAACCACAGCAGAAAGAACTAGGGCTGGAGCTGAGGGGCTGAGAGGGACGAGGTGGGACCAATTTGAGAGCATCACCTGTGAGCAAGGGTGAAGGACAGAGAGCTGGGAGGGGGAGAGGGAGCTGCAGCACGAGCAGAAATCCCGCGAAGGAGAGAAAGCCACGGGCCATCTGCGAGCAGAGATAATGAAACCGAGGGAGCGGTGCAGGCGAGATAGCGTCAGCCATAAACAAGCGGAGGAGAAAAATAACGCGGCGAGTTTGCAGCGGAGCTCGGGCTGAATTGTTTGGTACAGTGCGTCTTGTCTGCGCACGACAAGTGTCAGCCGGAGGGGAGGGCGGGGGCAGCCAGGGAACCCCGCACCCGGCCGCTCGCTCAGGGCTGTCCCCGCTGAGGGGCCCGCGCGGCTCCTGCCACCCCTCGCTGTCCCGCCGCTATCTCACGGAGGATCCACCACCATCGCGCCCGTCCGTCTCTGAGGGAACCGTCCCCCGCTCCCGCCCGCGCCCCCCGCGCTGTGGCGGGAAGTAGCGTGGGGGGGAGG